>OX401968.1:5188313-5316857 GCA_947859335.1 Tortricodes alternella | reverse complement strand
CTTTCCTATAGGCCGACCAGCATTATTATAAAATCTTTTTATATAATTATAACCTATATTTACATTTCATAATATTTACACGCGATGGATGAATTTGTATAAAATTGAAAAACTTTTTACAACTAAATGCACGACAGTGATATTTTTTGTAATAAACAAATGTCAAAAACATTTTTTTATTTTTATTAAAATGAGTCATGTTACGGCCGGGTTATATGCAATTTAACTCAAGTATTTACATATTCCGTCTAGATCAGGAATACTCAACCTGTGGTCCGAACCCTACTCACAGTATTTCTTAAATAGAGTTTTATTGTAATATAGATTTTTACAGCCCACCTGATGTAGCAGTCACACGTTTGTCCCAAGAAAAAAAAGGTTGAGTACCCCTGGGTTAGATGAAGCTGTTCAATTTCCGCACATTTTTTTTATAATTTTCCCAAATCTTCAAATATAGAGCCTCCTATAAATAAGAAGCTGTTTCGTATATTTATTAATTGCAACTAAAGATAATGGAGCTAAAAAAAAATATATAAAATATTTTACGTTCATTTTAAAAATACCATTAATTTGTAACTATGTTGCATAGTTACATATTTGTATGCTTGGTCGGACTACGTCGTTTTTATTCTAAAAAAATGCTACGATGTTTACAAAACCGGTAAAATATTATTCAATTATAGATCTTGGTATAACATTGTGTAATAAACTAAATTAAATCCAAAAATCCCCGCGTCTGATCCGAAGATGCTGGCATTTCCTCGCCGTATTGCAATGCTAATGCGATGAGCGAGGAAGCTGCCAGATCTTCAGTCCCCGGGTACTTCCACCAGCCTCTGTGACACTTCCCTAAAGAGACGTAGTGGACACCCCACAGACCGAGGGTCTCGGCTCCAAAGGGTACAAAGCTCTAGTTGGAGTCGAGACCTTAATATTTGAACCGGTAAATAGATGTCGCTATGCCTGCAACGTGCGCGAATATCAGTATAATCCCCGGCGAATAAGTTGACCCAAAATAGCTGTCCGCGCGGCTACAAGTATAGAAAAAACCGGCCATTTGCGCACGAAGGGTTCCGTACCATTATCTTTCATCAAGCAAAAAATATCACGTTCGTTGCATGGGAGCCCCCCATTAAATATATATTTTATTTTAATTTAAATATTTATTTTTAAAGACATTTCATTCGTAAGTACTACATTTTAACATAATAATTGATTTTCATTTTCTCCGGTTCACAGTGTTATTTTAGGGTCCGGTTAAGGGTCCGGTATTTTTAAAGTGAATATTATATCTTAATATTCTGTGAATATTTCAAGCGTCTACCCGTTGCCGTTATCAATATCGAGCAAAAACGAGCAAAACAATAACGTTTGTTGTATGGGAGCCCCCTTAAATATTTATTTTATTCTGTTTTTTAGTATTGCTTGTTATAGCAGCACCAGAAATACATCATCTGTGAAAATTTCAACTCTCTATCACGGTTCATGAGATACAGCCTGGCAACAGACGGACCGACAGACGGACGGACGGACAGCGGAGTCTTAGTAAGTGACTTGAATTTTTAATACGCTTTGGCCAGGGTGCTATCAATACATATAAAACAGTACCGTGACTCACTTATAGACAACGCACAGCCTAAACGGGTGGTCCTAGAGGTTTGAAATATGGAGGAGATATTCCTCGAGTACCCTAGAGGTGCACTAAGGAGGAATTATTTGAAATTCCTTCCCTATAGGGGTGAAAAGGGGTGATAAAGTTATTATGGAAAATACCGCGGGCGAAAATTGGCGGGTCCACTAGTCGTATACGAGGACAACATATACGAAGGCGCCATCTATGATCAAATTCCCGAAGCACAGCGACATCTATCGGCTGGTGCACGAATTAATTAATTGGTCTACCTACGTATGTCGATTCGCTAGCCCCACTCGGGGTTGTATCGCGTCCACAGAAAGTCGGGCGCGAGGTATACTCTCCGCCCTTTGACGAAGCACTGGACTATACCGCGGTACGCCGTGCGCGGTATACCACTCTGAAAAAAAAGCACGATTATAAAACTATATCGAAATTAACTAGCGAAAATCTTAACTTAATAATCGTTACTGAAGAGACCATAGAACAGCGATTAAGTTTAACAAATCCTTAATCCTACTTATATTATAAATGCCAGAGGCGAAGCGTGAGGGTAAGCCGGTGCACACTTTCTTAACTCAAACATTATAATATGTATTATTAATTACTTCATGTATTAACATAAAAATTGCATACTACATAAATTATTTTTTATGGAAATACAATATTCAATGAGAGATAAAGATAATTTTTAAAAATAGAAATCATACTCCGGCTTACACTCACGGTTCGCCTCTGATAAATGCGAAAGTTTGTGTGTATGTTCGTTACTTCTTCCCGTTAAAACGGCTGGATTTTGATGAAATTTGGAATGGAGATAGCTGATACCTTGGATTAACACATAGGCTGCTTTTTATCCCGGAAAATTGAAAAGTGCCCGAGGGAATAACGACAATCAAACTCTACGCGGACGAAGTCGCGGACACAGCTAGTAATATTATAAATGTGAATGTAAATTTGTTTGTTACGCTTCCACGTAAAAACTACAGAACCGATCATCATGAAACTTTGTACACATATTCTTGGAGGTATTAGAAGTAACATAGGAGACTTTTTATCCCGGAAAATTTAAAAGTTCCCGAGGGAATAACTATAACCGAATTCCACGCGAATGAAGACGCGGGAAAAAGCTAGTGATAAATTAATAAATCAGGGAACAATCTTTACACAAATCGATCTAGTCCCAAAGTAAGCTCTAAAGGCTTGTGTTATGGGTACTAGACGACGATATACATACTTATATAGAGAAATAAATACTTAAATACATAGGAAACATCCAAGACTCAGGAACATTCGTGCTCAGCACACAAATATTTGCCCTTACCGGGGATCGAACCCGGGACGCTAGCTTCGGAGGCAGGGTCACTACCAACTAGACTAACCGCGTCGTCAAAAATTATATCGTTATCAAACAAAACAAGAGAACTGAGGCAGTGAGAGTAATATTGGCCATAACCCGCAGCGGTGGTTACATTACTAGGGCAGCGGTGGTTACAAGGTAAGGCAGCGGTGGTCACAAATTAGGGCACTGGTGGTAACGGTACGGCAGCGTTGTTTACAAGGTAGGGCAGCGGTGGTTACAAGGCAGGGCAGCGGTGATTACAAGGTACGGCAGCGGTGGTTACAAGGTAGGGTCGCGGTGGTTACAAGGTAGGGCAGCGGTGGTTACAAAAGTAGGGCAGTGGTGGTTACAAGGTAGGTCCGCGGTGGCAGGCGGGTTTCACTCCGCACTTTAGGTACGCTCGGCCATCGCGTTGCTCGGAGGTGTAAATCGCAGCAGGTTGCCGCTCGCTCACTCGCTGGGCGATTCGCGCGTTGTTGTCGTTGAATGACGCGGATAAAAACTGACAACCTTAGCGTACACGAAAGAGCACGTTTTATGCGACGTATCGAAAAGGCATGATTAGGCATATTTTCACACCTCTAAACGCCGTTTTTGTTAGAGAGTGATTCTTCTGTACGTAGTACTATTAAGTATTTATTCTGTGGCGGTGGTTACAAGGTGGGGCAGTGGTGGTTACAAGGTACGGCAGCGGTGTTTACAAAGTAGGGCAGTGGTGGTTACAAGGTAGGGCAGCTGTGGTTACAAGGTAGGGCAGCGATGGTCACAAATTAGGGCAGTGGTGGTAACGCTACGGCAGCGTTGTTTACAAGGTAGGGCAGCGGTGGTTACAAGGTAGGGCAGCGGTGGTTACAAAGTTGGGCAGCGGTGGTTACAAGGTACGGCAGCGGTGTTTACAAGGTAGGGCAGCGGTGGTTACAAGGTAGGTCAGCGGTGGTTACAAGGTAGGACAGCGGTGATTACAAGGCAGGATACCCACAAGGCCGTACCTTGCCGATAGGTTAATTTTTATAGACGACATGATTAAAAGGGCCAAATGGCTGAATTAACGTTATGAATTCGGATCGTTCCGGCTCACCCGGAAGTCGTCCATGAGCCCGAGCCGCTTGGCCTGCCGCCGGAAGCTCTTGGCGGAGCTGTACGTGACGCGCAGCTCGGGCGCCCCCGCCCCCGCGCCCTCCAGCGCCTGCGCCGCCGACGCCTCGGGCAGCGCGTACACGTGCGACGTCAGCGTGTGGTCGTAGTTCGCCTGTGGAAAGTGAAACGACACACATAACCACACCCTATTGCTGATGTCTTAGTTCTTGTGACATACACACAAAAGTCTAATATAGCTTGATTCACACGTTATCATATAATAGTGCGCGGTGGGGTCGGTGCTGCGGTCTCACACCGCACGATGCGGGAGGGCATTTTTTTTTCAATTATAACAGTGTCACTTAAACGGGTTTCATGGATGGTGGTTGTCATGATTTGTTAGCCGATGCTACTGAACGTGTCATGGTGTCAGATTCGCGTTCTGACACCTCAAAAGTAAGCATCGCGATAATTGCTTTGAGCAGTTCCTTACTATATATTTCAAAAGGGTAGGCAGAGACTATAAAATCGCCTTCTTTTTCCGAGTCGGACCGTTTTGCCGCCAAGCATGTCTGTGAGAAGTTACACGGATTTGAACTTTAAGTCAAGTTAGTGAAGGTCTTTTTTACCCTGTATACGCTGTCACGCATAGTCGACAACGGCGGCTAAAAGGTTAAAACGCCTGCGAAATACTTATAAATTTATAAGAATGTTATCGAACGATTCGACCAACATATTGACAGCAAAACGATTGTCTCAGGCTGGACACGAAGATTCAAAATTAGAACCACTCGCTACGCTCACGATTTAATAATTCTTTAAAGTATATTACCCACCTTGAGCAAGTAAGTGAGGTTATGTCGCGTAAACTCGACGAACTGCGTATTAAGCTGCATGAAGCGCAAGTGCAGGTCGAAAAACAATCCTTTGCTCACGCCCAACTGCAATATAACACAAATTATACGTATCCGGTGACAATGCAATAAGGTACTATGGAGCTGGTCTGATGATGCAGTCGGAAGATGGCCATAGGAACTCCTCAACTACACAATACAATCCCGTCGTGTTTGGACTGCTTTGATTGTCTTGACAAGTACTATCGCCCGATGAAATTGTAGTATTATAGTGCATACTGCATCTAATGCCTTTAAAAGAGTAATTATTGTATATATATAGTCTGAATCTCGGAAACGGCACCAACGATTTTCATGAAATTGAGCATGCAGGCGGTTTCGAGGGCGATAAATCGATCTAGCTAGGTTTAATTTTTAGAAAACGTCGTTTTATCCGTGTTTTCAGGCAATGTAAAACTGCTACAATATCATTAGAATACGAAGGTAAATTTCGCCAGCATCTACAAGGTTATAATAGCTCAGGTGGGAAATCGGGCGATCCCGAAACCAGAAGACCCTGATTCGAGACCATATGATTCGTTTTTCCCTTTTTTTTTAGTTCCTTCTTTTGTGAGAAAAGCTATTATTGGGCTTGATTATTATTTACCAAAACAAAATCCGGTCATCCAGGTACTATGTCTTAAAAAATATTTATTTAACAAAAGCTTATTTATATGTATAGATAGATCAACACACCTTTCCAAAGGAGTATGTCCTCGAAATCTCTGGTCTGATGCAGGCGCGGCCTTTCGTGTTCACCGGATTCCTCAGCCAGTCGTCGAAGAATCTAGACAAACACATACAGTGCTATTAAAATAAGTTGACCATTCGGCCATCTTCGGTTATTGTCGGTATCCCTCGTTTTTACCATAGAGTACATCAAAATACAGATATGACCTTTAAATATATTACCCGTAATCTTATTAAACACAATACAATGGAAGGATATGAGCAACAAAACCTCCTAATAGCTTTAAAGTAACACAACCTTTATATTTAAATAAGAAAAATAATAAGTGACTATTTTTTGACAGTTATGACACGCATGACAAATATCGTACTATTATGTTACGTAAAACAAACTATTGATTAATAAAGAATCATGAATATTTGTTTATATTATAGTAACATTTATATACATCAATAAATAATGCATGTGGGTCAATCAACTTTTTGTTGTTATTTTGTCCCCGGTTGTCCAAGTGACACTTACATACTGTTTCATAGGAAAATGCTTAGGTTGTCCAAGGGACAAAATTTGTATAACCATAGCAACGGGTGGCACTAAAAAGTTGATTCGCCCATGTCCATATCGCTTCTGTAAACTTCTTACGTCTAGGTACTGGTAAGTAATGTCATCATGGCAGGTGATATACATTGCGTTTACGATACTCTAAGTTGAATGCTACCTAAAAGAAATCGCAGCAATGTAACTTGTGTCATTTTCGTCTCCGGCTTTAGCCGATAATAGGCGAGAAAAGTCGAATCGTTAACTGATTTTAATCGCACTGTAAGACCGGTTAATACTTCAAACCGGTTTGGGTCGTTGACGCAGAATCGGAAACGGTACCGGTTTAGGTTGCGGTTACCATTAATTTAACCGGTTAATTGAGACGCAATTTTTTTTTACAAATTCCGTATCTGTTCAATTAAATTAACAAGTTAATTTGAATTGCGTCGGTAAAATTAAAGCGGGTCACATGCCATCTCTTTTATATACTACTAGTGGACCCGCCACAGCTTCGCCCGCGGTATTTTCCATAAAAACTTTATCACCCCTTTTCACCCAAAACCCTTTAGGGGTGGCATTTCAAAAAATCCCCCCTTAGTGCAGCTCTAGGGTACTCGAGGAATGTCTCCTCCAAATTTCAAAGCTCTAGGACCACCCGTTTAGGCTGTGCGTTGTCACGGTCCTGTTTTAGATGTATAGATGTAGCTCTCGCCCTACGCCAACGAATGCGCGCCTAAAATCCGGTTAATATCCGGTTACTAAGTAATTAACTAGCCCTAAGTTATCGACATCAAGATGGTGTTGGGTCAATCAACTTTTTTGTGTTGTTATTTTGTCCCCGGTTGTCCAAGTGACACTTACATACTGTTTCATAGAAGAATGCTTAGGTTGTCCAAGGGACAAAATATGTGTAACCATAGCAACGGGAATGGGTGGCACTAAAAAGTTGATTCGCCCTGTTGTTGCAATTCTAGTTTTTGGCGATTGCGGTTTTCTAGTACGATGGTACAATACAGCGGCTGGTATTAAATGTCTTGATTAACTCTTTACTATCAATGGTATGTCTTGATTGGCTGGTTAACGGAGTCACGTGGGTTAGTTTGTTTACATTTAGTTAATTACCTAAACGAACAGAGTATAGCACGTTTATTGAGAGATTGTGACTATAACCTAATTGATCCCTCCACCATAACCTTCCCCCATCCTGGATAACTTAACTAGCTCCAGGATGTTAACTTACGCCTCAGGCCAGTGCGGCGCCAGCTCTCCCCAGGTCTCCCGGCGCAGCATCCAGCCGAGTCCGGGGAAGAAGTCAGTCCGGTGGAGCAGTTCCGGCCTGGACAGATCCACCAGCTCCTTCTTCCCGTTGTCGTTCCAGGCTGACACACACCTGCATTTAATAATAACCCGACTACTAAAAACTCACGTTCTAGAAAACTAACAATATAATATAAGGGGTATGTAGAAGGGGGGGGGGGGGGGGGGGTGAGATAGAAGTCAAATGCACACCTATCTTATATATATAAAAAAAGTACTTCACACTAATTTCGTGACTTTTTGACCCCGCCCCCGTCCTTGTCACAGTTGGTCACATTCGTGAGACCCTCCCTCCCTAGTGTGACGTCAGATATATTGCAGGAGTGGCTGAATTTGTGTCAATGGCAGTTTTATGTCTCGCCGATGTTACGGCACAAGTTATTTTCGAAATATCTTTCTGGGGCCGCTGGCCCTATCTTATGTATGTATGTAAAATTATTATACATCAAAAACACCTTAAAAATTACAAAAACAAACATTTTAATTAGTACAAAGGCGAACTTATCCCTTTAAGGGATCTCTTCCAGCTAACTTTTGAGTTAATGATGAAAGAAAACATATAGACAAACTGAATACTATGTACATAAACACGATAAAAATTATGTGTGCACAAAATAAATACTTAGAAAGACACAAAAGCCACACACACAAAGTTATACAGTAACAGGTACATAATATACATACATATTATCACGCCCGAAATCCCTAATGGGGTGGGCAGAGCCACAAGACTACTTGTGGCCACGTTCGATTAATTAGTCCTAAGATGGTATGATGAACCGTATGGTGACAGGTGATCAGCCCATCGCCCATACAGATAGTCCACCGGAGACTGTTGGAGAGGACCCGTCCCTTAGTCGACCGTTACGACATGCCAGGATGATAAGCATCTGCACGCATTCTATGGTATTTCTTCACTCTCCAGTGCAGCAGAGGAGTGGATACATAATATACAAATAAATAAAACCATAAAAGAGACAGTATCTAATTAGGACTCCTGTACAAGTCAAATTTTCTTTGGTGTTTCCCTCAGCGAAACAACAGACTGGGACTCCCTATACTGCTACACTCTTTATAATCTGTGATATAAGTTACTTACCATAGGCTAGGATCCTTGTGTAACAGGGGATAAGTACCGAGGAAGTACTCGTAAAAATCCGGAGAAATGTCCAAATCATCTGGAAACACAAAGGGTGGATTTGACGTTGACGTTGGCTGACACGCTCTAGCTGAAGCTTATTAAAAATGTACCACTCTTTCCGAAGAACGCTGAAATATCTCTCAGGTACTAAATGAAATGACGATAAGAAAGATCCACGAATGAAAACCGTCGCAAAAAATTTGGAAATCAGGGATTAAATAAAATTGCCCAGCGGACTTCCATGCCTTTATTTAATATTAGTGGACCCGCCACAGTTTGAATTCTCCATACAATCTTTATCACTTCTTTTCGTCCCTTTAGGGATGGAATTTCAAAAAATCCCTCCTTAGTGCACCTCTAGGGTACTCGAGGAATGTCTCCAAATTTAAAACCTCTAGGAGCACCCGTTTAGGCTGTGCGTTGTCTATAAGTGAATCACTAAGGAGGGATTTTTTGAAAATCCATCCCTAATGGGGTGAAAAGGGGTGATAAAATTTGTATGCAAAATACCGTGGGCGAAGCTGTGGCGGATCCACTAGTGATCTTATAGCCCTTGACCTTGACTGACCTTCAACAATAATCACAGCCTCATGCCCCAGCGTGTTCAACACGTGGTTGAGCGCAAACTTGAAGTGCCTCGCTATTTTGTAGTAGCCCTTGAACTTGAGCTTGGTCCGGTCGAGCGGGATCTCGGAGAGGTCTGGTTGCTTCACCACCGTGATGGACGGATCCGCGTTGGTGAACGCTTTGATCGTTTGGTATGTTGCGTTGTGGTTGCAATCCTGGGAATGTATTAAAACAATCTTTTTCAACCAGCGGCCCTAACATGAATGGCACAAAGTTATACTCATGGTCTATGAGTTATATACTCATAGTATATAACTCATAGCCCATTTGTAAGGACTGACTGAAATATAGTATTTTTGCGTACTATGTATTTCTTCAACAGTACATAGTACACAGAGCCAAAATATAGTACAATAGAATACAGGGTGTCCCGGAACTCAACGGTGGCGAGTGAGGCGATGCAGAGCTTGTATTCGTGCTGAAGGGAAACAATTTGAGCATTAGTTTTATGAGGATATTAAAGTGTTACGGTAATTGATTAAGTTTTCCTGAAGGTCCCTTCGCATAAAATTGAAGATAGCACTTTTATTGCCCAGAAAAGCGGCAAGTGTTGCACCGTTTTGAAATCTAGACTAAATAGGCCATCTTTTAAAATATTTTACCAAGGGTAGTGTGATACATTTTTTTTTCAACATGCAGTGTCAAAGTTGGTTGACAATAATTTTATAAACTATAACTCGTCAAAACTTTTTTGTTTTACTTGGTTAAGAATGTTCGTTACTTTGATTTGTGGTTGGGACTGATAGCACTGTTACTTGAGATTACATTATTAAAAAAATCACTGTAAAATTGTGAAAATTTTGATCACAGTACTTAAAAATGCGACCAAGGGTGTCAAATTTTCAACATTTCCTAAAAATGTCTATTACCGCTTGACTATAAGTGACATGGTTTTTTTTTAATTTTTCATAACCGGTATACTTTGGCCTCCTACCCAGTACCAGGTTATCGTTGAGTTCCGTGACACCCTGTATATTATAGTACGGTTAGCAACCCTACTCGTGGCGGTCGACACTCACCTGGCTAACTATGATCGGAAACGTCTCCTTGCTCGGCCTGAACTTGATCAGGTTATCGAGACACCTTTTCACGGTGACCCGGTCGCAGGCGATCACGAGGATCGGCAGCACTGGTTTTCCTAGAATCAACCAAAAAAAATAACAATCAAGAATTATGGCCTCCTCATATAGTAGTGAGAGGGACGGGCATTAGTCCCGACGCGGGCGCGTGCAGATTGGGGACTTCACACATATCGTCGAATTACTTCGCAATTCGGGTCTTGACCACGACCACTTCTTAAACAATATTTTTTGTTAGGTCATTTTAGATTATGTAAAAATATTTTCATAATGAATTTTTAACGATTTCAAGGAAAAATCACTAATAATAAGGTATTATTAATTTTTAAATTTGCCGGCTAAAACGCTATTTTGCTAAATGCTATTTTAATATAGCGTTTTTTAGCGCTATTTTCGCGTGTGACGTCAACATACTGAAACGTTAAACGCAGTGTTGCCAGACGCTAGACTAAAATACTCTCCATCCAAGACCATAATCCGCACAAAATCCGTACGTGGAATAAGTTTAAAATTCCGTATGAATTCCGTATGAAAATATGTATCAATGATATTACGTTTTTTTGCTATCGTCAAATCGTTTTCCATAATTATAACCTAGCTATTTCAAAAACACGATTTGATGTAATCTATACTATATAAAAACATCGTGAAGTTACGTCTGAAATCCTCTTTAAACAGTTATATGTATTAATTTTTTTAACTTATGGGTCTATAATTAATAACACCGATACTTAAAATTTGACTAATTTATATTTTACGTGTAGTGTGTTCTTTCTTTCAGGATAATTAATTACACACCGTCATTTCGATACCTCCGGTAGCTTTCTCTATGATATACCATGTAAATTCCGCCAGACTGCGTGAAACACATTAACCATCTTTGTCTAGCGCGCTCGGGAAAATAACGCCACCGTGTTATCGCCGCGTTAATATAAGCCGACAACAATGAGTATTTCCAGCTATCGCGCAACAATAAATGACCCATAAAGCGATCATTTTCACTTACTGATAAGGCGCCTACGCAGCATGAAATCAACGCCCACTATTTCTACGGAGCCATGTGATTCTCTAAAGGCCTGTCTGGTTACACGGGAAACTTTTCAAGGCAATTTATAGCGTGTCTTACTCTAACGTCGTACGTTAAGGGAAGACGCCTATAGTTGCTGGCCCGCCGAGAAAATATTGCTCACAATGATTGGAGCTCTTAACCTTTTCAACGCCAATGACGGATATATCCGTCAAGGTATACGGGGTAAAAAAAGCCCTTCATTCGTTTCACGTAAAGTTGCAATTCGTGTTACTTCTCAGACATGCTTGGCGTTGAAGAGGTTAAAAATCCTTTGACCGACGCAGTGGCACAGTGGTAGTGCAACGGCCATCAGTGCCGGTGATCATGGGTTCGAATTCTACGGGAAAACTTTGTGATGAGCACGATTGATCGCACCGTTTGCACACGAGTGTTTAGTGTCTATATTGGGTGAATTTCAAAAAATGTGTACGTTATTAATTAGTTAAGAAAAAGTTTAAAAAGTTCCTCTGTGTTAGCAATACAATTATATGCCTTATGGCTCCAATTAATAAGGTATATAATTGTATGGTTAATTTTCGTAACACAGATGAACACTTTTAACTTTTTCTTAACAACGCCTTAATTACGTACAATTTTTTTGAAATTCTCCCTATTATGTATTTATCTATTACGTATTCGTATCGTTGTCTATTACCCAAAGCGTAGGGAAGTCCTAGATTGGGACTAGATCTTTATTTGTTGTATCGAAGATTATTACTATTATTTTTAACCATGACTTCGTTAGGGCTCATGCTGGGCAGTGCTGTAGGCAGGGCTTACGGCACTTTTCTAACTTCCTAAAATATTTTTTTCTACCACAGTGCATTTATCATGACGCAATTTGTGATGTGTATCATCTTTCCTCTCGCTTCCCTGCAATCTGTGGGAGTGATTTCGAGAAAAGGGACGGAAGTGTGTAACAGGAAGTCAGGGAAGCGCGGGTTTATTTGATTTGACCAACATACATACATAGCATCACGCCCGAAATCCCTAATGGGGTGGGCAGAGCCACAAGACTACTTGTGGCCACGTTCGATTAATTAGTCCTAAGATGGTATGATGAACCGTATGGTGACAGGTGATCAGCCCATCGCCCATACAGATAGTCCACCATGTTCGAGAGGACCCGTCCCTTAGTCGACTTTTACAACATGCCAGGATGATAAGCATCTGCACGCATTCTATGCTATTTCTTCACTCCCAGTGCAGCAGAGGAGAGAGAATAAACAAATGGTGCGCCGGCGCCGGGCCCCTACCCGATGCGGGGCCCCTAGGCAGTTGCCTACACTGAGATAATCCGGCCCTGGCTGTGGGACTGTGGGTGTGCCACATTATAACCCAGGACCCTACTTGCTTAGTTAAGATAGATCACATTGGAATACTGCAACACTCCTGCAACTGTAATGCAAGATCCGGTAAACGCAAGTGCCTTAGTGTATACATCGGAGATGCTATTCGAAGCACGCTTCATAGAATCAGACCATGTTTTACATTACAATCATCCCATTGTGTTCGTATGTATGTTATTGTGTGTATGTATGTATGTTGAGTTCTTGGCTTCTGCTCGGCGCACGGCGCGCGCGGTGTCTGACGCACAGTCAGGGCTTAGACGATCGAACATTGTGCGTGCAAAGCGAAGCGACCTTGGTGCGCTCCGGATCATCATTAGAGCGTTAATAGACGATGGAACTTAGTTCGGCTGTACCAACATACCGTACGGTGCGCTCGTCACCACCGCACCACCGCTCCGCACAACAGACCGTCCAGTCAGCGTCCGATCGAACCAAGCCTACAATACCGATAATAATAATAAAAATGTACGGCGGACTGCTCGCCACACGATCGAATATGGTCCGGAGCGCACTATGTTCGATCGTTAATAGACGATCGAACATAGTGCGCTCCGGACCGCGCTCTCAAACCGGTACCATAATACTGGTAATACACCGGTAAATACCGGTACTTTCCGTTGCTTGAGCTCCGGTATAAAACCGGAACCGGTACTTGTGAGCTGTGAGCGACTTTGACGTTGCCGCTTAGTAAACACCAAGGCACCAGTTCCCAATAGAAGTATCGCACACGTAGCCACACTAGCCACGTTGCACTTATAACATTAGACATTCGCCCGTCTAAGTACAAGATTGGCTTCAGTAGCCACCAAAGGGCACACGAAAGGGCGATCCAGCGCAACCATCATTAAAATTTCAAACTCTGGTCGTGGCAGTCGCCGTAGCCGAAATCGGCTTGGATAGTATATATATGTATAACATTACCGAATTTTTTAGCAGTAAAAGAGCCCTATGTGGTACCTACCGGTATTGACCTCTACTGGAATTGGTATCATACTGGTTATTACAGGTAAGTACCGGTATGAAGGGAACCGGTATCACAATACCGGTACCAAAAAAGTTTTATTTATTTTATTACACTGTACTACCTATATGGATACTAGACAACCATACGAATACTTATATAGTGTTAGGGTGTTAGGTAATAAGTGGATAACCCGTGACCTGCTGATAGGGAGCACTGAGGACATTCTAAATAAGCGAAATAAGATTTTGTCAAAGCGCCACCGTTTTCGAGAATTTAGACATTTTGAATTTCTTCGAAAATTTACAGTTGACTGACCCATTTAAAATTATGTTGCATACCAAATATATGTATTAGATGTAACTGATGTTAATCATATTGTATGAGCAATAGAATCCAAATTCATCTAAAGTTACAAGTCAGTAATTACAATGTCAATTACAGATATAGTGAATAATATGTTTCCATCGGTAAAACTCGGATCTCCATCGGAAGACGACGGGACCCGAAGTGTCAATTAATTATTGTATTAAATGAGTGACATGTTTATATTCATTAATATGAAACTTTATTATATATACTGTCAAATGTCAAAATGAAAAATGACAGCATGGTATGATGGCTGGCCCCCAATTCTCGATGTATTCGAGATAATGTCAATTGCGAGGTTGAACGTCAGATTCATATCGTTGTGTCAAAGGATTGTATGCACTGGCGTTTAATCTCGATTGTGAGATTATCTCGAATGCGCCGAGAATTGGGGGCCTGCTGAAGCTAATTGAGAGAGCACGATAAATACGAACTTTTCCGATAAAACACGATGGAAACTAATTATGCACTACATCTGTACATTAGACAGAAGTGAACAAAAAGCATCACAATTTGCATGGCTAATTCCATGTACTTACAGTACAGTGAGTCAAAATTATGTTTTCACGTGATTTGTAACTACGTCACTATGACAAGGTTCCACAGTCGAGTATGTATCGACTTTTTTAATAATATAAGTATTGTACAAACACATACGTGTTTTAATAAACAAAGCAAACGGCGCAAGGGGGACACAGCAGTGAATACATTTGCGCGTCATAAACCAGCTGTGACAATACTATGTAGTGTCGTCACTAGGGCTATCACATTAATAGATTTTGCATGGTTATCGTGTCTTGGGGAACTGGGCCAAATGATCTGAGACTGCAGACTGACCGCCTGCCTCTCGACGGCCTGGCATCCGCACCCATCCTCATCATTATTATAGAAAGCAGAGCATAGTATGCTTACCAGCTGTGACGATGGAGTGGAATCCGAGTGAAGTTTATAAATGTAATGTAGTTATGAGATGATCTTAGGTGGATATTTAAACATAATGATAAGAGATGCAACGGATAGTAGTTTGGCAGGATACCAGATATCCGGCTGCACATGAGCTATCTCTAAAGTTGTGTTAGCTTGTGCAGCGTTCGCACGGTGTGCAATTTTTAACTTTTTAAAAATTGACAGTGTGTACGGAGACCCTTTGAGGTTCAATACATGCTTTATTACATCAGTTGGGAATATTCAAATGTGCATGAAATGATGGTTAGTGAAGTCTTATGTATAAATAAAAATAAATTAAGCTTTAAGACCTACAAAAACTGACACTGTTTTAGTTTATTTCTGATGGCTTTTATTTTTTTATCATATTTTTGATCCAAGCTTTTACTATCCGGTATCTGGCCTGATACCGACTCGCTATCCAGTATCCGGCCAGATAGTAAAATCATGGCCGGATAGGCCGGATACCGGATAGTAACCGGATATCTGTTGCATCTCTAATAATGATACAATTAATCTTCTAAAAGAAGATATTTTCGTATTTCAATTACACAATTTTTAGTTTTATGAGTGACATGACATCAGTGGTGTAGCGTGGACTTATCGTTATCGAGGCCCTCTTATTTCAGTAATAAAAAAAGGCTGCACTTGATGCTTTGTGAACCAAGTTTCAAGTCCGCACTCAAGTGTGAGGCCGAGGGCGAGAGCCCGCTCACGCCTCGCTACACCACTATGACAAATAACGCGTGGTTACCTAGTAATAAGTGCTAACTAACCTTATTAATCATCACGATTATTGTGTATCAAAACCATTGTGTATGGTAAGTATTTGAGCTGTAATTGTCTCAATATTGTATAAAAAGCCTCACCTAGCTTCAGCTCTATGTCATTCCTAAGTTCTTCTGCACTGAGCGTCTCCTGCGCCTTCTTCTTCTTCAAATGACCCACTACTCTTTGCAACAAGAGATTGCTCTCAGTCAACTGGTTGTCCATTTGCTTCTCCAAGTATTCAATCCTGTTCTCAATCTCATGTACTTTCTTTTTCCCAGAGTTACTAAGTGGCTTTACGTCCATTACAGACGTAAAGGACACCAAGAACCACAGAAACACAAGTAAAGCACTTATTATTAATACTTTTCGCAGGTAAAGCCGCATTTTGACTTTTTATTTTCAGTAGCGATAAATGCTATTTGATTGTTTTTATAAACAACACTGTCACGATTTATAAATAAAAATGTTCATAGTTTTACGGCGATACGGCCAGTAGTAAACGCTTATAAGAAATAGTCTGTATAAACTTTAAGAAAATAATAATCTTCGTATTCCATTTTCAATTTTAACGCGTTTTAAACAGTAATTGTATGATTACACGGTAAGTGATAGCAGTTGTATGAGCATGTTGAATCACTGTATAGAGGAAGTTTGCGGCTGTGAGTAACTAATAAGGAAATGTTTAAATTCACGATAAATAAATCACAACAACAGCCTATGGACACATAGGGACACGTCAAGTGAAACAATTGGGAGTTTATTGGTATCCTCTTTGACAGCTGACGGTCAACTTGTCTGTCAACTTTGACTGACAGATTTAATTTTACTTTTATTTTTTGGCCTGGCTTCAGCAATCTTTAAGCCATTGACTGACAGATAGATCGGTCAAGTCTTGCCAGGATAATACATTTTGAAATCCTTTAATTTTTAATTCAATTCTAAAATTTAAATGAGTCAGAACTCAGAATTTAGATGTTTTTTTGTTTCAATTATTATTTTACTATTATGACCCTTAGAGGCTTCATACATCTCTAAGTTACTCGTCCAGACGCGGAGACTATACATCTCCCTTACCTATTAGTCATTTATTAGAATTAATTTGTACCCATTAGGTTTGTTTTTGCACTTTTGTGGTAGTTTTTAGATAAAACTCTGTCAAAGTTAAAAAAAGACTTACTGCTCAGTTTCTTGCGGCGTTTCTTCTTAGCAGATGTCACATTTCGAAGCGCTGGTAGATTCAAACATGTGAAAGAGCCCATGTGGCCTACTTGCAAAATAAATATATTCATTTTAATTTTCAGAACAATAACTTACTTACATAAAAAAAAAGTTTTATTGGCATTTTATTACATATGTTGACGACAATTTCTTCCGCGTAGTTTTATTTATAGCTAGTTTCAAGCTTTCGCGATTTAAACACATATTTTTATAAAAGCATACGTGATAATAATTTATTATCGCAGTTAAGTCCCGATTTCTTACTAATGATAAATAAATAGGCCCTGAACTTACGACATAACCGTGCTATTTGAATTTTCCGTGTATCATTTTATTATTTGTATTTTATTTTAAAATGATACACGTAAAATTCAAAATGCACGGTTATGGTCGTATAATAAACATTTAATTTGCAATAACAAATTTCGAAGTCAATAATGGAGATAAAAACTATCCCATCTTTTAATTTGAACCAAATTACACATAGTTACAAAATTTCATCAAGATCGGTTTAGTAGTTTCGAAGTTTATCACGGACATAATATACATTGTGACCCGAGATTTTTATATATATAAGATTAGGTTTTGTATGTTACATACACTTTTTTTTTATCCGCAGGTACAACTATTAGGCGTCTTTCTCATGCAACTAGCGGGCGCAGACGCGGTGGCGGGTTCTTGGCGCGCACGTGCGTTTCGACGTGAACACTTGCATACAACGCCATCTGTTTATTATTTCGTGACTAAAGAAAAACAAATAACCCCCCGCCCGCCTAGAATTCGGTTAAAATAAATATGAAGACTACTCCATGTCATGTACTATTCCAGAATCGAAAGCGTATTGCATTAATACTTAATAATAATAAATTCTACCTAATGACGCGTCATGACGGCATAAACCAACGTTCGTTTTTTGGGTCAGAATTTGAATCTTGATCTGAGTTCTAATAAAATCTAATAGTGTCACGCATAGCTGGGCACATGACCGTTAATCCAATAATCGTTAATTAACGAAGTGAACATTTCTCAAGTAACGGGTTAATTTTAAAAATTGTTAACGTACTCGGTAACTTCCGTTAAAACCATTAAATTCCACTAATCGTTCATTAAGTACCTAATTTTTGCCAAAAAACACATTCTGACAAGTACGTTCGGGCCGGTCACGCAGACCCTTCTTTTATTAATTTTTCATGTCCATCGGCCCTAACATGCATGCCACAAAAATAAATTAGAACCGTTTATCTCTAGACTATCTCTTTCGTCGGCACTAGTGTGAGAGAGACGCACTTAGAGACAAACGGTTCTAATTTATCTTTGTGCCATGCATGTTAGGGCCGCTGCCTAAACTTCCATAGCCCATGCCAACATTTGTTTACAAGAAAATCACTAACTCAACGACATATAAAATGCAATTTCTATCACGAGTTAACGATTAATATTAACATCCGTTAAATCTTCCGAATTATAACGCTTTAACGTTTAACGAAGTTAACTTTTATAGTAATGGATTAGCGATTAACGAAGATAACTATTTGATTAACGGTGCCCAGTTATGGCGGCACTACACCACAGTTCGGTATCATCCACATTTACAACAACCACACCGTTTACAGGTGGGTCGCTATTCAAAAATACTAAAATTTCATCACGATGTTTTCCGACATGAATATTCAAAAACTGTTTATAGTATCTGAGGCGAAATGTCGTTGGCGCGTTTTAAGAATAGAGACTCTACGAGACAGCGTCATCTATCGGCGACTTAGTTCAATTGAGCGGTACGCTATGATGGCTATGAGCGGCGGCTTGATTACTCTGCAAAGGAGTCTAAGTACAAAAAACTAATTTCGGGCCTACATTATTATATTATATACCATGATTATACGAATACAAGATACTAAGTGATAGTAAAATATAAAGAAGTGATTCTTCATCATTTCTTCTTAATAAAAATGCGGCGCTAGCAAGGTTGGCACGAGGATAATAAGTGCCCGTACGCCGATGACCTTGAGTGTTCCAACTCGGTCAAAATAAAAAAAATACTTGAAAACTAACTGGTCGCATGTGCGGGGCGTCGAGCGGCACAAGCTTCACGTCAGACGGCTTAGCAGCGTATGCCACCCGTCGCCCGCGCAGAGCGCCGCGAGCCTCTTAGTTCACGCGCCGCAGTGAAAAGTATAATTTACTCAAAAACTACAAAATAAATTGAAAAACCGGTAGATGAAATTATAGTATACATTATTGTTTTCTGATTAGTGAAAGTTTCATGTATAAACGTCGCATAATAAGGGAGCCTTTACGGATTTTAGTTTGAAAAAATGGTTTACGGGTTTTTTTTTTTTGGCTTTGATTTATCACTTTTTTTAAGATTCCGGTAGACAAAAATAAAGAATAGATTCCATACTACAATATATATTTTTTTCAAGATTCTTGTACAACGCTAAGTATACTTTATACGATTTGAAAACAAGCAGATTCAAGGCCATTGGCGTGGGGTACGCCCTTAAGGTAGGGCAGTGGTATTTCATGGTAGGGCATTGCCCCACAATGCCCCCCCCCCCCCCCGTAGCTGCTACGGCCCTGGCCCCCAATTCTCGCTGCATTCGAGATAATGTCGATTGTGAGATTAAACGTCAGATTCATACAGTTGTGTCAAACAACTGTATGAATCTGACGTTTAATCTCGTTATAGACATTATCTAGAATGCACCGAGAATTGGGGGCCTGCTCTCTCTCAAACTCGTGCCAACGAAAAAGATAGTCAAAGGGTTAAGTTATCTCCGTGCCAACCTTGATAGGGCCGCTGACAGATTATTTAAATATCCAGGAAACCAGATACAAGAACTAATTAGTTTCAAAATAATTATTGTTAAAAAGTTCTTTATTTTTATTTTATATCTCTCCCTTTTCCCAGTTATAAATTCCACGTTTGTGTTCCTATATCAATAAATAATCAGATCAGAAACTTTTTCCCGTACAAGTGTATTGTCGAAATGCCTCAGGTTTTCTCAACACTTGTGAAAAATACATTATAATTATAACACCTACAACATTATATAAACGAAATACTTCAAATAACATTTCAAAATAAACTTACGAAAATAACTTCATTAAATCATTTCAATATTTTTTTGCCAACAAAATACTAATGCAGACAAATGCTCCTCGCGATAGAAACAATAAATAACTTGACAAAAACATTCAGCGCCCTTTCAAATTACCGAAATATTTTGTCATAATTACGTTGCTCTGTGGCGCTTATTTTTTCCCGCCTTGATTGATGCGCGTCGAGAAAAAGTTTATTTGACAGTTCCAGCGTTGTCTGTGGTTTCGTTTCCGCATATTTTACTCTGGTATTCGAACTTTCAACTTTGGCGCTTCTAAATTGCTTCGGTATGCGTTGTGGCGCTACAATAATTTACACGTGTAGGGGACGGTCGATTTTGTTCGCTTATTGCTTAATTAGGATTCTTTGACGAGTTGAATATGAATATTGCTAACATGTGCGGGTTCAGTTTACCAGTTTACCTGTTTGTTAGTCTAAATTTTACCAAACTGGTTGGCATAGCTGGGCGCAAGACCGTTAATCCGGTAATCCTTAATTAACGAAGTTAACATTTCGAGTAGGTAACGGATAAACTTTTAAGTTAACTTAAATATATGTTAACGGACTCATTAACTTCCGTTAAAATAAATAATGTCCCTTAATCGTTAATTTAGTACCTACTCATTGCCAAAAGGACACTGCGCGGACCACGCCGCGTCGCGAAAAACACGTTCTAGATAACAAATAAGTTTTCGGCGGTCATCGCGCGCAGACCCTTCTTTTATTATTTTTTTATAACCTGCCTAAACTTCTATAGCCCATACCAACATTTTTTATAATCAAATCACTAACACAACGACATAAAAGTATATAATGCAATTACAATCACGAGTTAACGATTAACGTTGACTTCCGCTAAATATTTTTAGAAATCTTTAGAACTTTGTAGTGGTAGAGCCAAACAGTAATCCTCACTAGATGATTACTGTTCGAATGGGCCGTCTCGACCGGGGTAGTACCACACTCTCACAGAATATCGGCGTAAATTAATAGCTTGCTATTGCGTTTCGTACGGTGAGTGACGGGATCCGGAGGCCTATTCCCTCATCTCTACCCCATCCCCATTCCCCATCCTCCCTAGACTGGCAACGAATTGGCAGCACCTCTGGTGTTGCAGATGTCCATGGGCGGCGGTGACCACTTTCCATCAGGTGGGCCGTCAGCTCGTTTGTCAGTCAATTGACATAAAAAAAAACAATTTTAAAACTGAACTTTTACGTACAGAACAGTTTTGGCAGGCGACATTGATATTAGATTTATTTAAAATAAAAACCCCCTTTTCACTAGGACCCCAGAATTATTGTCTATGAGTAGATATACCTTAATACTTGATTTTAAACCAATTAAGCCCACGACTTACTCCTCAAACCCATAATCCGTCTAGCAACAGCCCGATTATTAATAACACGTGTCCGCCCCCGCTCCCCTTCGCATCCAATTACACAAACTAACTAAATAATTATCACAATTAATGACCGCACGCATAATTCACTCCCTAAATAAATCCAAATTCGATCTACAAAGCAACTCCGGCGCATCCGTCGTCCAGACACGCCCACCCGCTCCTCATTGGTCCATCTCTAATTATAACTTGAAACTGCTTTCCGAGAGCTATTTGCATCGTTTAAGGGAATACCAATCAATTTCAACTTTGTGCGTAAGAGTTAAGATAGGTATTTGATTGGAGAAGCCTTAAGTGTAGCATACGAAATTGTCAACCAGAAAGACGCCCATTAGCTGAAGCTTTCCATCTTCATTCCGATTATACGTATTCCAAGCAGACGAAACGGCTAGAAAAACTATTACAATTTCAATCTTAAGCAATTAATAATAAGGTTTACACTACAAGAGCAAGAGACGTGGAACGCAAATATGTTTTTCAGAAGAGGCAGTTAACATTCCTGGCTCAGTGGTTTCAGCGGTCCAATTTGACAAAAACGCATCGTTAGAGTTTCGAATTAGTTTAAATTATTATCGCGTGTGAGACACTCGACACGGGCGACGGGAAAAAGTACGACTCGGATCCTCAAAACGATCTCCAGTTCTTTAAAGTGAAGACGTACATAGTGAATTAAGAAAACAGTTTCAAAATTCAAACATGAATCCAGAAACAGAAGAGATGGACGTTGAAAGTCAAAATGAATCGAGAACAGAAACGAAACTTCCATTTTCAATAGAGAATCTTTTATCAGACAAATTTTGTAAAGATACAAAGCAAACGATCGAGGATGTGAATTCGGAAAGAAATGATTGCACGAAGTATGAAGGAGCGTATAATAATGATGGGATGTGCATTGTGGAGAATGATGGGGATACTGATGACGCGAAAAGTGATAGTTCTCACGTCGATGTGGAGAGCTCGGTGGCCGATGCGCAGGAGTTGGATAAATCTGTCGATTATCAACAATCAGGTAAGAGAGTGATCGGCATATCCACTTCAAGTGATTTTGATTTGGATAGATAGATATATCCCTTATCAACAAGGGTATATTCCTTAAATAACATTCATCATTTCAACAATAAAATTACAAATTAAATTACATTACATTATAACAATTTAATTTAAACCAACGAGAACCACTAGTTTTTAACCGACTAAATAAAAACCGAAGGAGAAGGTTCTCAGTTCGATGCGTGTTTTTAAAACATTATTTGTTGTATCGGAACTGATGATTAATATCATGGATGACCACTGGAACTCCTCAATGATAACTATTTCACGGGTGGCGATTAGATTTCGTATAAGGTTGGAAACCAACTTATGCTCATGAAAATTCATGTGGTAAAATAGAACCGGTGGTGAAGGACCAGGAGAACTCCTCAACGATTGACGTCCTTTGCACCTTGGATAGCAACATTTCGTAAAGGGTGATGAACAATTGGCATCCTGCTATTGTTAATTGATGTAGTAAATGTGTGTCGTTAAGTCACATATGATAATCAATAAAAAACGTGAAATAATAAAAATTTCACAAATAAAAAGGCATCTACAAAAACCCTTTGAAATGTAAGAAATAATGATTGGCCTTCGTAAGTAAATTACATAGAAACGTCAGATAATATTTTGGATCAAGTGATACCTTGAATACATCGAAATCGGTGTCAAGTAAATTAACACAGTATGAGGGATGGATTACCTAATTCATCATCAGTTATCCACTTCACCAAATAATGTTTTTGAAACGCAACTGCTTGAGTTAATAATATAATAAAACCATTTAATTCAGGCACCAGTGGCCCATACATAAATACCTTACAGACTAACATAGATATTAAAATACCTTAAAAGTAGGTCATCAAAATTATTTAGGGGACGAAAAGGCGTGGCTCCTTAGCGTTGCCCCACCTGGAGTCGGTTCCTGGACAGGCATGTTGCCCCGGAACCGCCTGAACACGACACCCTACAGAAGAATACCCTTAATACAAAAAATATCAAAATGTCTACATGCGTGCCTATAATATTTAAGGAGTTCCATCGATTCCTCATAGATCCTCTCATCAAACCTCAACTTTGATCACAACGGGACCACCTTAGAGAAATACTCTATCGACTAAAAAAAGAATCGGTCCAGTCATCTCCGACTAATCGGTGAACATACATATAAAAAAAAAAACAAATATACTTACGCGTTTAATTGATAACCTCCTCCTTCGGATTTTTTGAAGTCGGTTAAAAAACAAATACTTATACGCGTCGAATTCAGAACCTCCTTCGGCTTTTTTGAAGTCGGTTAAAAATACGTATACATTTAAATAACACTATGACGGCAAGTTATCCCCATCTTATCTCTCAGTTCATCTCTTTCTTCGATAATAATTTGAGAGAAACGGAAATCTGAGGGATAAGACGGTGTTTACTTATCTTGGTGTCAATCTTGCTAGCGCAGTATTATGAAGCGTTGAAAATGGAAATAAAAAACTTACTACAGTTCGCGCCTTCGCGGCCCATTTGACGTCGCGCCATGCTTTTGCTTCTGTCAAATTAAAACGATATCTTGTTTGAAAGCTTATTCCAGAAAGGTGTTGGTAATTTATTGAATAGCTTAATTTATTGAGTGAAATAAATAATGATATGTTTAATATATATTATAACTGGCTTTTTGCCGCTGCTGCAATTATGTCGACTAAAATCGGTTTTCCCCTCGAAACGGACACCATACTGATTGCGGGACCGAGAGAAAATTAGAAACTACTTAAGGATGTATAACCCAATATATCGATTTGTATATTTTTCGCTGAAATTGAATAGTACGGTAGTATTAGTCGTTTCGCATAAGTGTAATAAAAAATAAAACCACTTTACCGTTCTTTTAAAGGAGATAAATGACATTTAAGATTACATGTGTTATGTGCTGTGCCTATGTTATTTGTACCGGAAGTTGATCAAATTACAAGAAAAAGCGAATAATGTTTCTGTCTCATAGTACTTTAATATTCAAAATATATATATTTGTTTTTATTTTAGAAAATGTATTTTCTATAACTTTGTACCCTCCTCGATTTTTCGATGACAAAAAAAAATGTCGCTACCGTTGTTCCCACGGAAATATTCTTGATTGAATTTCCATGTGTCCGGACCGTTTCAAAAACTGCATATTGATTGGTTATGACTCGAGTAGTCAAATCAGGTTCTGATTTTATTTCACATAATAATTATTATTAATAATCACACAACTTGTACATTTTAAATCATTATTCGTACAAAATTACTCATTGCCGTTATTTGGTGCAGAAAAAAACAAAACTTGAAAATTAAAAAACATGTACTGCGGATTTGACGTGGCATACATCCTTAAGTAACTTTTACACTGACTTTACCACAGATGAAATAATAGGTAGGTACACTAGCTTTTTCCGTGACTTGATCAGCATAGAATTCGTCTATCACTATCCCATCAGAAACGGGGTAAAGTGTCCTCCTCCGGCGTTCCGACCAATTTTTTGCCATAAATATACTTAGAACTTTTTTTAACCTTTTGACCGCCGTTGTCGACTATGCGTGACAGGCTATACAGGGTAAAAAAGACCTTTATCACCTAACATAAAGTTGAAATTCGTGTTACTTCTCAGACATGCTTGGCGGCCAAAAGGTTAAAGCCTCAACCGCTTTTTATCTTCTCGCATTGTATAGAATTATTGAATTTGGAAAAATCCATGAGTAGGTACCTAGTTAAGCAAAACAACAATTTAAATAAGCATCAAAATTTAATGGCGTTGTCAAAACCGGCAAGCTTTGAAATAATTTATAATACCTATCTCACGTTTACATTATCTCTATGACAAGGTAATATTTCCATAAATAAGGGTATGGAACTCTCGGTGCGCGAGTTCGTCACTTAACCGGTTTATGAAATTTGATTAACCTTTTGACCCAGCTGCACCCGTCAGCGGTTACAGGGTAAAAAAGTCCTTCATTACCTTGAGTTAAAGTTAAAATTCGTGTTACTTCTCAGACATGCTTGGCGTAGGGTTGCCAACCGTACTATAATATATAGTATTGTACTATATTTTGGCTTTGTGTACTATATACTGTTGAAGAAATATATTAGTACGCAAAAATACTATATTTCAGTCAGTCCTTACATGGACTTTGAGATGGCCAGTTTCATAGGCATTTTCGCAGCTCAGATAGCCACAAGATGCGCAATCGGAATGTTAGTAAGACGAATTTTGTGTATTATATTTAATCAATCATACCTTACAATCTTATTAAAATGTTTTTCTTTAAAGTACTATATTTTCTTTCAGTATACTATTTTATTTATACCTTTGACTGGAAAATACTATATTTGCCCCGTAAATAGTTGGCAACCCTACGATGGACGAAACGATTAACGCTTTCGAAACATTTTTTGCGACTCAAACTTAAACTAAGGATACAGAAGTTCTCCTGGGCTACAAGTCAAAGAAACACGCAAATAGACAAAAGAAAACATTTTTCGATTTTATTATTTACTTTTATTTATTTATTTATTTATAAAGGACCATCAACAGTATTACACCAGTGAGACATAAAATCTAGCATACAAGTTGGAACAGACGGCCAAAGCATGCACGATGAATTACAATTTATAGGCTAGCTTCCTGAAAAATTCTCATTAATCCGTCATTTAAATAATAAAAAAATATTGAAGACATATTTTTTATTTTGTCAATTAATCAAAAAATACGTTGAAGTTCCGCGTGACGTCACGACTGCACACTTTTTTTTACCATTAATTGACGTCATGAGCCCCGTTCCCGAACTTTGATGCGCGTTATCTTTGTAAATTTTGATTGATTTGATAAAGCAAAAAATACATGTTCAATCTTTTTTGATGATCTAACAGACGGACTAATTAGTATAACATTTTTTTTTACCCAGGAAACGTCCTTATTGCCCGACATTAAAGCCCTAAAATATGGCATCCCCAAAAATCCGATGGCCCAATATTCATCAAGCCGCGTCCTATATGACAGTGTCATTAGAAAACTATGACAAAAAACCGCCTGACCTCATCCACGGAGGTTTCTACCCAAGTATCGAGGTACTTGGGTAGAATATCTCCCTGGTAAGGTCAACGATTGTTTGCCACGCGTATACATTTGTCTGATGGACTATTTTTGCCAGAATGGTTTCATCCCATATAACTAGAAGTATAACAAGACGATTTGCTGAGATATCGATATGGTATGAACAAAAATAAATAAATAAACAAGTAACTAAATTAAATAAATAACATACAAACACACACACACACACACACACACACACACACACACACACACACACACACACGCACAAGCACACACACACACACACACACACACACACACACACACACACACACACACACACACACACACACGCGCGCGCGCCCGAAAATGAAGAGAAGTCTTTGGACCAAGAAAAGGGGCACTCTGGGCCAGCTGTTTCACGAGCTCGAAGTGCCCCACCAGCCACATCCTCCATTACAACGTCCTCCATCTGCCCACCACCCACGCGACTGACGCTCTCCTCGCCATCTTCAAACAGTTCGTCCACGCAGTGGCGGGCTAACAGGGGGGCGGAAGGGGCGGCCCGCCCGTCGGCCTCAAATGCCTCCACGTTCCCCTGATCATGGGGTCTCAACTCGAACAAATTATAATTGGTCTTGAAGATGCCCCCCTCATTCAGCTTTTCCGCCCCGGGCCTCTGACGGGCTTAGTCCGCCACTGTGTCCACGGCGACGTCAGTGTCCTCCAAGAAGTCCGCCACGGCCGGACGGAATTTTGCAGGAAGAGAGTTACTCTTCCTGCAAAATTCTGCACAGATGTAATGCATAATGTTTCCATCGGTAAAACTCGGATCTCAATCGGAACACGACGGGACCCGAAGTGTCAATTCATTATTGTATTCAATGAGTGACATGTTTATATTCATTAATATGAAACTTTATTATTTAGTGTGTCAAATGTCAAAATGAAAAATAACAGCATATGGCTATGGCTAAATAATAAAGTTTCATTTTCGTTGTCACTCATTTAATACAATAATTAATTGACACTTCGGGTCCCGTCGTCTTCCGATTGAGATCCGAGTTTTACCGATGGAAGCATAATTATTCACTATATCTGTACTCGCGGAGCCTTTGTGCCACGAGCCGCATATTAGCATCTACCGTGTCCTCCTCATCGCCCGAGGTCACCATGTCTGAGCAGTCAAACTCACTGCCAGATTTGCAGCGGAGCTCCGAGGGAGTCAGCCCGGCTGCGCCGACCGCCTCCCGAGGTCCCCGGCTTGGAAGCTGGCCCGCTTAGGGCTGACACACAAGGTGTGAAGGGTAGACTCCGGGTCTGTAAAAATGGAATTACCTCACCACTTATATATCTATGATATAGCAAACTTTGATAAAGTGAACAGAGATTTATTTAATACATTTTCTTCCTATTACGCTTTAATTTCATCATTATATCCTTAAATACTCAGCACAAAGCAGCCTTTATTTGCTCTAGAGCAATAAAGTTGCATACAATAGTAGATAGTTGCACCAAGCAGAAAGTGATTCATTATTGCGCCGAGTGTTAGTTTGGAGCCCGAACGCAAGTGAGGGCTCTAAAAACCCGAGCGCAATAACACATCACTTGATGCGAGGTGCATTATCTGCTTTTCTTTCTACTACTGCAAAAAGTTGGTAAAAAAATGTAAAGGTATAGTTAAACCCAACTAGCGACGTAAAAAGGATTTTTGCACCTCTGTTATGACTCACCCTTAGAATTTTATATAGCCTATGACACTCGTTCGTACTCCTCTATTTATTAAAATCGGTGTATTGGTTCTGGAGCTAAAGTCGAACATCCGAAAATTTTCACAGAAAACTTGTACCTATCTAGTCTATTAAATTTCATATTATGCCAATTTTTTTTTTAATCTTTTTGTAACCCATACTATCTTATCAGCCAGTACTTTGAGCATAACATTTTAGACGGGGCAATCACAGTTCGATATGGCCGCCGATATGTGGACTGTTTTGCTAACAGTAAGTCCACAGAAAAGTGGTCAGCTGTCCCGTCGGACTGTGAATGGGCGGATTGGGTAGCTGTTGGTGTAAACTTCTTGATCAACCAACCAAATTATAAAAAAAAATACAAAACACAGACCATATATATGGTCAGTGAACGCGCATCTAGAAGTAAAGACTTCCAACTTTATCATAACGCTAAAACTTAACTCCTTAGTAAACAATTATAAAAATAAAAATAAAGTATTACTAACCCTCAGACGGGAGGTTGATGGAGACTGCTCCAATACGACCTGCTCGCCGGGGTCAACCCTAATTGACCCGCCAGGGGTCCTTATTGCGGGCAGCAATATTTTTATTAAGAGACATCTGTAATAAAAACTAATGTTTTCAAGATAGCCAAAGTGTTACATCAAAACTAAATACTCGTATGTGACTTTCCCAAAGAAAAGGTACCAAGAACAAAGTCTATAGTGACAACCGACAAAGTGATACCATTCTCCTGGAAACAGCCTAGGAATTCGCTGTAACAATACCTCAGATTCAGCATACGCTGTTCTGGTCTTCAGCAGACCCTTGAGTCAGCCGGTGACCAAACTGCCGATCAAACTAAGCACTTGAGCTCAAATCCTAAGCCTCTAGCTGTAACAGTACCTCAGATCCAGCATACACTGTTCTGGTCTTCATCAGACCCTTGAGTTATCCGGTAACTAAACTGCCAATCAAACTAAGCACTTGAGCTCAAATCCCAAGCCTCTAGCCGTAACAGTACCTCAGATCCAGCTTACACTGTTCTGGTCTTCATCTGACCCTTGAGTCAGCCGGTGACCAAACTGCCGATCAAACTAATCACTTGAGCTCAAATCCCAAGTCTCTAACTCTAACAGTACCTGAGATCCAGCATACACTGTTGTGGTCTTCATCAGACCCTTGAGTCAGCCGGTGACCTAACTGCCGATCAAACCAAGCACTTGAGCTCAAATCCCAAGTCTCTAGCTGTAACGTACTGAGAGACAGCGTGGTACAGTAAAAAAGAAACAAACAGCCCATCGCCATTTTGAAACTCACACATACATGATCGAATTTGTAATGTGTGAGCAATAAAACGGCCACTTTATATTTACGTATGAAAAACAAAATATTTATGGCAGATTTTACGAAAACAATAACAAATACCAGTTGTGCACTAAATTTCCACTAAAAAAACTTATTATTCCAATAAGATTTCAATGAAAAAACATAAAATATAGCTCGCTGAAAACTTTGAATACGGTCAACCGCGGGTCAACCCAACATTTTAGAGATTTTTCGCAGCGAGGCACATTAGAATAGTCATTGATAATGTTTATTGTAATCTGCATGATAATGCCTATAAAAAACAACGAATACTTACCCTTTTATTCCACAACTCGCACAATTAACTGAAAATATATCCAACTGCTGCACTGTAGACGAAATTGTGAACTTTGACTGGTGGTAACTCGTTTTTTTTCTAAGAGGGTAGTATAATAATTGATACCAACTGTTTTTTAATTTCGTTCGAAATCGAACGTAAATCGTTACGCTACCTTTAAATTGTGACTTATTTCATACGTAAAAAGGCATAGAAACAAGTGAGTCAAACTGACATACGAGTGCGTCAAGAGTAGATTACGGTATACAAATTTTTGACCTATAAGTACGTCAACGGGAGATTAAAGGGTACCTACAAAATTTGACATGACGTGACAATTTATTGCAAGTGATGGATTTTTGACCTACAGTCAACGGGATAGGGCAGATTATTTAATTGATTATATGCCTCCATAATTTTTTTAAATATCTTTAACGTACGTCATGTTGTACAGATTTTAAAATTATATTTAGGGATAACGTAAAGGGCAGAGATAGTTACTTTTTCAAGTTCATCGTCGCCCTGGATTTTAAAACCAATAAAATCAGTTTTTGCACAGATAACAATCAATGCAATAATCATCGCCTATCTTAACAGAAAAAGAAACAATTAACAACTTCCAATGACACTGGCCACAAAACACTTGCTTCGGAAAAAAAAAACATAATTTTACAACTTTTTAATGATACTGGCCACTTAAATTCCAGCTTCGCTTTCATGTTTCCCTCGCCGCTGAGTAATTAGGGGGGAAATTTAGTTAACGAGACAGAGACGGAGAGATTTATATCCTCGTAACGGATTTAGAAAATGAGACATCAGTTGAGTGTCTTTTTGCTGTGTGCGTGGAACGTCAATTCAAACGGCTAATTTGAGTTTCGAACGGCTATCTGTGGTGTTTGGATTGCTGAACTATTTTCATTGCGTATGCAAGACAATACAAAGATCATTCATACCTAGTAGGTAAATTTTTTTATAACCTGGCATGCTGACTGGTTATGGACATTTGCGCTCTCAATGTGGACTGGCAAAGGGGACGGAGGAATAGGGGATGGAGGGATGAGCCACAATAGCAAGCTTTACGCCGATATAACCAGGGTTTTCGTTGGTAGATGGCGCTGTAATATTAATCTTAATTTACTTTCAGCGATAAACATAGGAAAACCGAGTAAGTAAGTCCACCAATTTAGTATCAAAGTTATATTATAATAACCTAAGATCTAATAGTGCAAAGATACTCCGGAATACTTTTAATTACAGAGTGACATGGTTCTGAAACAGTGCTTCATGTGACTAGCAGGAGAAGTAGCAATCCAGTTAAAATATCGTAAATCAGAACAAGATGGCGCGCAAACCGCGCGAAGCGTTTTATCATCGTCAGATCGTAAATAAACTGGGTGTGCGGGTTTTTCTAGTTAGTAGGAGTTATGGCTTATTCGTACATTGTTTATAATTCGTGAAAGTTTATTGGACTTCAAAAACATGTTTTCTTTCGTAGAGGCTGCACTCGTGAACTCCTTTTGAATGTTAGTAATAGGTATTATTTGAATATTCATGTAATTAAACTGAATTTCTTGCGGCGTTTCTTCTCAGCAGATGTCACCTTTTGAAGCGCTGGTAAATTCAGAGAGGTGAAAGAGCCCGTGTAACTATGGCCTATATATAAAATAAATATTTTGCATTGTGAACTATTTCATATCATATACGTCCTTTAATTAAGTATTTAAGGATGTATACCCAATATATCGATTCGTATATTTTTCGCTGAAATTATACTATTCGTATGGTAATATTAGTCGTTTCACATAAGTGTAATAAAAAATTAAACCACTTTACCGTTCTTTTAAATGAAATAAATGACATTTAAGATTACATGTGTTATGTGCTGTGCCTGTGTTATTTGTACCGGAAGTTGATTAAATTACAAGAAAAAGCGAAAAATGTTTCTGTCCCATAGTACTTTTATAATCAGAAAATGTATTTTCTATAACTTTGCACTGTCCTCGATTTTTTGATGAAAAAAAGAAATGTCGTTACCTTTGTTCCCACGGAAATATTCTTGATTGAATTTCCATGTGTCCGGACCGTAACGTCAAACGGCCCTACCGTTTGACGTTACTCTAAAGCTGTTGTCACTCGAGTAGTCAAATAATTATTAATAATTACACAATTTGTATATTTTAAATCATTATTCGTACAAAATTACTCATTGCCGTTATTTGGTGCAAATGAAACAAAACTTGAAAAATCAAATAGATGTACTGCGGATTTGACGTGGTACACATCCTTAAAGTAAAGTATTTGTGCCTTTCCCACAAGCTGACAAGCTAAAAAGTGTCAGATGCTAGTTATGTCAGCGATAAAAAGCTAGCGTGCTAGGCTTTAGGGCGCTCGCCCACAGACTCACGCGCGATACAGTCGCAAAACGGCCGCTATACTAAACTGATGTCGCAGACCGTGTACCATAGCCCACGCAGACGCAGAGCAGCGGCCCTAGCAAGGTTTGACACAAGGATAAGTTAAACCGTCTTACTCTAAGTGTGTCTCTCTCACACTAGTGCCGACGAAAGAGATAGTCAGAGAGATAAACGGGTTTAACTTGTCTGGCATGCTAGGGCCGCAGACAGGGCTAGATTTAAGGCCGGGCTTCGGGGGCAACTGCCCCGGACCTCCACAAAAGAGGGGCGGAGCTTCCACAATAAAGACTTCGAAAAATAAAACTCTTTCAAATTCCGACGAGTAAACACTAGTAGACAAATTTTCCTTTGATATTTTTTCGCTGCAAATGCGACAAGCGACCACGTGTCGCGATGCAGCTGCGCTTTCACGAAACGCGCGTCTATATCGCTACAAAAAGTCGCAGTGGTTGAGCGCCCTTAGGCGTCTTTGTATAGATATACAGCTACAGCGTTCGACTGTTGGCCGTCGGAATAAAGGCCGTCTGATCACACCTTAAGCCTAATTTACATTACGAAACTGCTTTCGTGCAACTCTATAAGTATTCAACTCTGCTGCATCGTTTCAAAAGCAGGCCCCCAATTCTCGCTGCATTCGAAATAATCTCACAATTGAGATTAATAAATAAATAAAATAAAAGACATTTATTTAACACACATTAGACACAGACAAATAACAAGAAAAGCACATAACAAAGAAACATAAAAAGCTGTGCCGAACGGTGCCAAAGAGGGTGAGGGTGAGATTAAACGTCAGTGCATACAGTCGTTTGACACAACTGTATGAATCTGACGTTTAATCTCGAAATCGACATTATCTCGAATGTAGCGAGAATTGGGGGCCAGGTGTCTTTAGTAGAGGAGATCCCTTTTTAAATCGAATAACATTTATCACCAAAAAGCTTACTGTCCCGCCGCAACATCGTAAACATTCTTAAATATTTCATTCACTACCTCGGATATAAATAACAGCTTAATTTTATCTTTAAATTGTTAAAACAATCGACTCAAACTGCGGCTCGTTGACATGTGACGATAAATTGACGTTAATTGCGCTTCCACGAGAATATCGTTTAAGAACGTTTGTCGGCCAATTTGTGTCGCCAAAAGCTATTTTCTTATACAAATAGATTTATCAACTGCATTATTGCATTACGATGTGATTCCAAAGTTCAAAAAAACTGCGCCGAACGGAACGTCATTAAAAAACTATGCTGCCGGATATTCAGTTTTTACAAGTTTTTAAAACGTTTTAGAGCCAAACGACGCTCATTAAATCATATTGAAACTGAAATACAACCCGTTGTAACATATGTTCTTTGTAATTTCTTTAACGATCGCGAGATCTAATAAATCGTCTCCACATTCATTCTACCTCTTTACAAAAATAACAAATTACTTATAAAATAAATACACAAACGATCGTCAACCTTATACCGTTGCAACAGATTACAATTTAAGATTTTAGAGCAACTTCTGACGTTTCTTCGATGTGTATTTTGGCGGGATAATTAGGATGCGTTCACTGTTAAACGGTGGCGTCGCTTGAATCCAAGATGGCGATGTCGGTAGTCGAATGACACGGTGATTTATTGCCACTAATTACTCAAGGAGAGGTGTTTATTGAAAATAACTGCTTGGCGACGACACACCGTGTCCGTCCTGTCGCTCGAAGAGTTAGTAATTGGTTGGGACAATAATAACGTTGTAATGGCTCTGAATGAGGCGATTCTATTTCACTGAAAAAAAGAAAAGATATACACAAAGAAAATAAAGTGTTATTCCCGTAAATAGTTAAACAACCACATCAGTAACGGGAGTACAATAACGGGTCGTTAAATAACTAGTTGTATTTTATTTCAATTTAAACTTTCATGCTCCCTTAGGTTAGGCTTTATGATGATTGATTGGTTTCCTCTTTCCCAGGCTGCTCATCCCGTGGCAAGCGCGCGCGTACTGCGTTCAGCGCTCAGCAGATCAAGAGCCTCGAATCAGAGTTTGAGAAGAATCGGTATCTGTCAGTCGCCGCTAGGGGAAGGCTGGCCAGGCAGCTGCGGCTCACGGAGACACAGGTAGTTACGTTAGGTATATATTATACTGATATTATAACAAAAAGGACTTGAACTCCTTTGAAAATAAAGAAATAATGATGACCTAACGTCAGATAAGTATATTGTTAATTAAGTGATAAATTAAATATATCGCAGTCGGTGGGGAGTTATTACAGAAAATACCAAAATTGCTGCACGCGTGCCTATAATATTTGATTAGTTTTATCGATATATCATGGATCCCATCCTCAGACCTTGGTTTTGACTTTATTGGGACCCTTTCAATCAGAAAAACGTCATCCAATTCGGTTCATATTCGACGGAGTTATATTCACGTGGACACATAAAAAAGAATACAACGCGACTTCATAACTGCAGGAGGTTCCGATAAAAGTAAACTAAATAGACATCAAAGAAGTATGACTAGGTAGTTTCGCAGCAGATTTACAAAAACCAAATAGATACTTACTATGCCAGAATGAGACAAACAAACTAATGTCGAGTTATAACAGTTTTGCTGATGACATAATTTTAAATAATTCGTTTTTTTATTACCCGACTGCGCTGAGCCTGGAGAATAGTATTGAATTGAACAGTCTATTTTTGTATGTATGTATGTATGTGATAAAAAATGGATGGTCCGCTGTAGCTCCTAAACTACTGGAACGATTTTAATAAATCGTGTATCATAATCATATCATTCGTGGAGAAAGTGCGAGTATCGTAGGCTATAAAAGTGTTCTAAGGTTGCGTTATCCAGCGGCCCGAACATGCGAGACACGGGGATAAGTTTAATCCGTTTATGTCTATGACCATGTCTTTCGTCGTCGTCGGCACTAGTGTAGGAGAGGAGAGACGCACTTAGAGATAAGACGGTTTAACATATCATTGTGCCAACCTGGATAGGGTCGCAGTCGGGTTTCGGTTTTTAACTTTACTTTTTTGCGAGCATACTAATAAAGTGCAGCATCAGTTCCATTACCAAGATTTTATGCAAACCATTTTCGTTATCGAAATCTATCGGAAATCCTGCTTGTTGCCGGTATAAATAAAAGGGACCGAGCGATAGTTTTCTATTACGAGAATGGTGTGCATAAACTCATGGTAATAGTACAGTTAGAAAAAATCATACAAAATATCACTGTTTTTTGAGCCATTATATTTATCCGCAATTTTACCCGCAACTTTGTCTGCGTGGAAAAAAATAACGAATTTTAATATTACTTACTGACTTTTTAAATTTAGATTGTTTTCCCTCAAATTCCTTCCCGCTCTCATCGAACGTGCACGAACTTTCTATTAATGAATTTTCCAGACCCTATTTAACTATTTGAGGGGTTGGTTATCATAAAAAAAGTTGCCTATGTTCTTCCCCAGAGCTCAAACTATTTTCCTACCAAATCTCATCAAAATCGATTTAGCGGTTTAGCCGTGAAAAAGGAACAGACAGACAGAGTTACTTTCGTATTTATAATGTTAGTATGGATATAGGCTCACGATCAGAATGGCTTAATTAACACGTCCGGCTGGCTTGAAACCGTTATACATTGATTTGTGATTTCTCACATCCAACCATACAGGACACAAACAGGGTACAGGCAAAAACTAGTAACACTGCAAGGCAGATGCATGGGATCTGTCATGAGTGCTGCCAGTGTTTGCTTATAAAATTATAACTTACTAGCTGACCCGTGCGTATTTTCGCACGTTATCAAACACCGGATAGTAATAATAACAATATAATAAAGTGAGAATAAGTAAATGCAAGTATTATTAGTAAAATATATTTTATTTTTGAGAGATAATTGTACTAAGACATTGCCTATTTATACAATAGTACCTGGATGACCGAGCCTTGTTCGGCATTTTTTTTTTTTGGTAAAACGTGTTTTTTTGGAAAAAAAATATGCTTGGATAAAGATAGTTTTTCTCACAAAAGAATAAACTTGAAAAAAAAGGAAAATTATAACCCACCACACCACTTGGACTCGAACCGGAGTCTTCTGGCTTCGGAACCGATCTACTTCCCAGACCGAGCTAATTACAACTTTGTGAATAGTGACGAAATTAACCTTCGTATTCAAATGAATGAAACCTAGCTATATCGATTTATCGCCCCCAAAACCCCCTCCCTGCATACTAACTTTCATGAAAATCGTTGGAGCCGTTTCCGTGATTCCGTGGCGTATATATATATATATATATTAATAAGAATACACGGGGGATGCACGCAGCTTCGCGCGAGTGGTTCGCGACCAGCGCGCGATCGGCGTATTCGTCAGATGTGGACGCACCATAATATTTTTTTAACTTTCCCATACTACAAAACTTCTTTATAAACAATGTTAGCAGTTACAATGTGATCATCGTTGACTGTTTGACCGTAGGTCTCTTTAACACAAATATAAATATCACTGAATTTACGAACTCGTGAGAAAGCCACATATAAATTGTAAATGCGAAAAAAATTGTTAGTTAAACTCTTTGTTAATAGATGGCGCTTGCGCGATCGTGAGTAGACTATATCGACGGCCGATATCATCCATTAACGACCAATAAATACAACCGTGCAAAATCACTGATTGTACAATATATTGATCGTCATTAGATCATATCAATCAAATAATGTAGGCCAGTACCTAGCCTACCCGACGCGCAGCGCCATCTGTTGATAATTGTCAGCATCATCACATACGTAGTATCTTCTAAGTAGTCTGTGGCCATCACAAAGTAGTTAAACAGACTGTCAATAGATGGCGCTTGCAAATCGCGTGGTTTTTTATTTATTTTTTAACGAAAACGTTAATTTTATACTATTTTTGTCTTCTTGAGATCTTGAGCGTCTTCAAAAAAATACCTTTTAGAAATAATATATATGATGATAGCCTAGTGAAACGGGGCATTGGTGGCACACCAGTGCAATTTTTAAATATAATTTGATAGTATGTATGCAATTTTATTTACATACGTAATATGTATATTTATTCTTTATAGATAAAAATTTGGTTTCAAAACCGCCGCACAAAATGGAAGCGGAAGTACACAAACGACGTGGAGTTGCTCGCTCAGCAGTACTACAGTAGCCTGGGCATCGTGGCTCCGAGACCCATGTTCGTAGGCGACAGACTATGGATCTTCAACTACCCGAACAGAATCCCACCCACACAACAGCAGCAGTGGATGAAATCAATAAACAACATAGCCAACGTCGCACAACCGCAAATTGAAAGAAACATGCTACGACCCTATCCCAAGCCGGACATGCCATTTATAATACCGCCTCACACTTATCCAAATGAAAGATTTTTCGAACGCACCCTTAATTTGGCGGGAAGTGGAAATGTCAAAATTCCCGCCCAAAACCGGATTCTGCCGCGCGAAGTTTATAGCAATATGGCGACCGCTCAAAGGAATATGGATGTTTACAAAAATAATATTCTAAGCCACAGCCCGACACAGGAGTCTAATGTGGATCATTTGAGGAGATTGGAGGAGAATTTTAGTATTTGAAAATGAACTGACACTGTAGTGATAGTGAACCAAAGTGTACTTATTTATCTTTGTAAATAAAATGATGCTATTACATAATTTATAGTTCGTTTATAATACCGTGACGAGAAAATAATGCGGGCCCGTCATACGTAGACGTAGTAAAGTGACAAAGAAAATGATTGGAACTAAGTATATACACGCAATACAATAACGGTAAGTATATTATCCATGGCCACAAGTAGTCTTGTGGTTCTGCCCACCCCATTAGGGATTTCGGGCGTGATGCTATGTATGTATGTATGTATGTATGTATATTATCCATCCGCGAAACAAGAATGAAAAGTATCGTCAGTAAAATAGTCATGTATTTTGGATACCTATGAGTTGACTGATAGTAAATAGTAGATTGTTTACCAAGGGATGAAAGGATCCCATTTCAGCCGAGACATTTTGGCGCTCGAACGAAGTGAGAGCCCCAATAGTTCGAGGCTGGAATGGGTGCTTTCACCTGAGTTAAACACTATACTTTTAATTTCGAATATGAGGAAAGAGACAAAATGCTCAATATCAACTTACTAATTAAACTTTATGGCTAAATTTGAACGGTTAAAAAACGAAACCGTTAAATTTTTCCCCGGTACATTCACGGTTTGCGTAATTTGAGATCCAAGCAAGCGTATTAGTTAATGTCGGAGATTCTATATTATCAATGAAAACGGGGCTTGAACAATGATATTAAAAAACCAAAGATGCGTCTTTCAAGCTAAAAATTTAAACCCAGAAAGCAACCCAATTGTGGTCATTTAAATTACTCATGTGCGGACTTTTGGCCGAGTAACACATGTCGTGCTCTATTGACAGTGTTCTCAAAAAAGGAACAACTGATGCTTTATTTCATTTGTAGATACATTCAACGTAAATATAAGTACTAAAATGCATTTACTTTGTTCATACATGATCGCCATATTTCAAATTAATGTGTAATATCCGCACGTCAAATGTCACCTAAAGCTGCACAGGCCGAAAAGAAAAGAAAATTATCTGTCACGTTTTTAAAACGCATTGAGTATGGATATAACGTGTCTTTCCATAATATGCCATTAGGCTTGAAAAGATTATTTGCAAGTTGTGCATTCATGAGGTAGATAAAGTGGTAGACCAGACTGACTGACTGAACTGACGGAATAAATACTGAGCGTGTAACCTGTCCCTAGATATAGTCCACAAAAAATAATCATTCAAAACTAAGCCATCCAAAAAATGTGGAACGCTTCACGATTTTGCGTGTCATCCTTGCGCAGGGGCCATGCTAATCTTCTCTGTATCGTTCCAATTTTAGTATATGTACTGCCGAAGCAAGTACATTTAGCAGGATCATTATATTGTATATATAGTTATTACTTTACAAAACTTCGTTAGCGTGAGTTAAGTATTTTTATGGTTATAGCAATATTTAGACATATATTCCAGAGTTACAACTTAATTATAACGAATACTTATCAGTGTTACATAAAACGCACAATATCAATTAAATATAGTAATAATATATCTTAAAATCAACTAAAGAAGCTTAAGTTTTAAAACATACTCACAGTAGCGCCATCTAGCGGCATACATCGGAATTAGAATAGTAACCATCTTGTTTTTTTATAATAGACCCTATGATATGAATCACATGGGTGTCCCCACCCCACCATAGATAAGAGTTGTGTATGAGGGAAATGTGCCCTCCGTCGCTTATTATTATATTCGCAAAACATGATATTCTCAAAACACGATATTAGCAAAATATGATATTCGCAACACATCATACTAGCACAACATGATATTCGCTAAACAGCATACTAGCGAAACATCATATTAGCAGGTTATGACATTTGCAAAATATCATATTAGCGAGTCACGATATTCGCAGAACATTTCAGACAAAAGTTGGTTGCCTACTGTATCACCGATTACTAACTCTGGGATAACATATAAATTTAACGAGTCTAAACTAAATTTGATATTGATGGTTATGGTTACTCAGAAGAAAGTATCCTGCCTCCCTTGTTATATACCTGTTTGAAATCAGTAGGAAAAAAGAAATAAATCAATTTAATAACATATACCCAAATTTTTATTTTAACATAACATAAAACAATATGGCTCTATCCATTAAAAATAACAACGTACTTAACTATGTACCGTTTTTTTTTTAATTTTGGTTCAATTAATTCAGTGGCCTCTTAGAGCCAATAGTCGTTTCAGGCAAACCTGAATACTTATTGTATTTTGAACGAAATCTTCGGCTATTTCATTAATTTGTTAAATCCATATAGTTAACGTACTAACTCTTCTAAAAAATTAATGTAGATAACCACAATGGTACACTAAATACCTACATCCTAAATATTTTTTCACATCCATATCAGTTACATACAGTAGGCAACCAACTTTTGTCTGAAATGCTCTGCGAATATCGTGACTCGCTAATATGATATTTTGCAAATGTCATAACCTGCTAATATGATGTTTCGCTAGTATGCTGTTTAGCGAATATGTTGTGCTAGTATGATGTGTTGCGAATATCATATTTTGCTAATATCGTATTTTGAGAATAGGGTAAGTATGCCGGTAGCGCGGCCAGGGTCAGTTAGCGGCCACTTGGCCGGCAACGTCTCTTAAAATTAAGATAATAGAATTAATACGGCCAATAATAATAAAATGTTTGTGGAATGCGATTCTTAAGTAGCCGTGTGATAACAATACACCAAATTTAAAACGGAAGAGTCTACTCAAAGCTGGGAATTAGCCGTTCAGTTTTGGCTTTTAGTCAGTGGTGTGAGAACGTGCAATAATCTAGAAGAAAAATAACGACGCGGCGCTCGGCGTGAAATTAACTGTGGTCATTCTTATTTATTAATCATGAACGTTAGATGTTGATGAGGTCTAATAAAGACTACTAAACGTTCTTTTATGGTTTTTTATATGATTTATGTTTTATTTTTCCTATAAACGCAGTGGCCGGCTTACCGGCATGCTTCTTTTCATTTATTCTAGTATGCGGCCACGTGGCCGTTGCCTGACATGATCATGTAAATATTGTTTTTAAATTGGTAGTCAAAGTATATTAATTAAAGGTTGCAAAATTTTAAATTTGTTGTTATTAAGTGATAAATAATGTATGGTTTAGTTTACGGCCACTTTTTTTTTGATAAAACCTTGTTAAATTGAACTTCAAAATTGTGTACAAATGTGTGTCCGGAAACCGACACTCAGTATAGGAGCGGTGTGCCAGTTTCTCGGCCAGGGTTAACTACTTTTTATCTATTTCATATGAACGTTACATATCAATGAATAAGTCTAATATTCAATTTTAAATGTCAGTTTATTGTTTTTTTCATGTTTTGTACTTTATTTTCCTATAAATCCAGTGGCCGGTTACCGGCTTGCATTTTATTCATTTATTCTAGTTGGCGGCCACGCGGCCGTTAATAGAAATCAGCTAGCGATTTCTAGGGTTCCGTAGCCAAATGGCAAAAAACGGAACCCTTATCGATTCGTCATGTCTGTCTGTCTGTCTGTCCGTCCGTATGACACAGCCACTTTTTTCCGAAACTATAAGAACTATGCTGTTGAAACTTGGTAAGTAGATGTATTCTGTGAACCGCATTAAGATTTTCATACAGATATAGAAAAAAAAAACAATAAGTTTTGGGGGTTCCCCATACTTAGAACTGAAACTCAAAATTTTTTTTTCATCAAACCCATACGTGTGGTATATCTATGGATAGGTCTTCAAAAATTATATTGAGGTTTCTAACATATATATTTTTTTAAACTGAATAGTTTGCGCGAGAGACACTTCCAAAGTGGTAAAATATGTGTCCCCCCCCTGTAACTTCTAAAATAAGAGAATGATAAAACTAAAAAAAATATATGATGTACATTACCATGTAAACATCCACCAAAAATGAGTTTGAACGAGATCTAGTAAGTATGTAGTTTTTTTAATACGTCATAAATTACGGAACCCTTGATGGGCGAGTCCGACTCGCACTTGGCCGCTTTTTTTTTCTTAACTTTAATTTACAGGTTAACTGGTTTTACACTACTCTAATCGGTAATTTACCGATTTATTTTATCGAATATTTTGCAAAAACCGGAGTGGCCGCCAACCGGCATTATCGTGGCCGTTAACTAACAAATGTGGCCGCTAACCGGCATTTTGACAACTTTTTTACTTTTCTTGGATTTAATTAGTTGTCACATGCAAGATAACAAGGTACCATTATATTTTCTCGAAAAGACTATATTCTTAACATATTTATGCAAACAACAACTATTTTGCCCATAAAGAACACATATTTTTAAGGGTCTGAAGTAGGCAACTCAGCTAAGTGGCCGTTATCCGGCATAACGACCCTATCATGTTTTGCGAATATGATAATAAGCGACGGAGGGGAAATGTGTACTTATTTTACTTTAATTTTTTTTATCATTTAATTAACGATATATTTGATGTTTCTAGTTAATTTACTAACGAAGACCGGTCATTACATTATTTCTAACATTTCAAAGGGTGTTTGGAGTTGGTTTTGTTCTTGGTCAAAAAATATTTTATTTTTAAATTATTAGTAAATATGATGTAATAAAATAAGTAGACTTACTTATTGAAGAGTTCCATGTAGCCATCCGTGGACTCCATCTTAGTCGCTTGTCCAAATGATGCTGATCTAGAGCAAATCAGTTTAACTAAGAAATGGCATAACGGCTATGGTCTGCTAACAAAATTTGAGGAGTTCCGTTGATTCCTCATGGATCCCATCATCAGGCTGCATCTATAACCTTAACGGAACCAATCTGGAGGTATACTCTATCGATTAAAAAAAGGAATTTAGAAAGCAACAAAGATCGCGTCACTTGTGGCTCAAACCCAAAATTAGATTTATTTCTAGGCCGGTTTGTACAGTAAATTGTATCGAAATTTCTTTTCCTATCAATCGAACTGAGTTTCTTGCGGCGTTTCTTCTCAGCAGATGTCACCTTTCGTAGCGCTGGTAGCTTCAGACAGTGAAAGAGCCCGTGTTGCCACTTGCAAAATGAATATTTACATTTGAATTTTCTCATATTTTCAACCTTCCCAAACAATTTTGTTTTAGTTAAAATATAGTTGCTCGAAAGAAGTTCGGTATTGTAAATTAGGCTTTAGGCTAGGTCAGCATATTGTCCATATTCCGACTGCCAACAGTTCGAATACAGTTCATCCATACAAATACATCTAACAACGTCCAAGTTAGGTCACGTGGTTCCTGCGGCCTAGCATGCCACACACGGGGATAAGTTAGACCCGTTTATCTCTCTATCTCTTTCGTCGGCACTAGTGTGAGAGAGACGCATAACATGGTTTAACGTATCCTTGTGTTAACCTTGCCAGGGCCGCTGTGAGGTGTAGCATTTACCCGAACTAGTCTTTTGCGGAATAAAACAAAAACGCACAAAAAGTTTTAAATACATAATTTATTACTATGGTACAATGTGTTTTGAATGATTTGCCGATATCGAAACGAGCCGCTCCACGAATGTACAATAGAATAACAAAACCAGTTCATAAAACAAATCGAGTAATTTCACATTATTACAAAATTGAGTCGTGCAAACCACGCTTTTTCACTTAAGGCTTAGTTACTTTACTTTTTAAGCAATTTTCCAAGTCTTCCACTCATACGACACAGCTATATTTTCAATAAAAACGTAAAAAATGTCAATGTAAACAAGTTCCACGTTTCAGTTATATTTTTACACTTTTTTTATCTAGACAGTTGCTTGTGGCTGAGCGCTTTGCGATCATTTACATACAGCGAAGAACGTTCTGTGACTTATTTACAAATCGTCGTGTCTACAACTCCTCGAAATCGCAGCATGCTTAAACACGATCATATTTTGAGACCAAAATACGTTTATGCAATAGAAGCCCAAAAAAAAACACATTTTCAAGTAACATAAGTGAACCAATAAAGATTAATAATTAAAAAAACAATCAACATGTGTCCCCTTATTGTCTACAACACTGGCAACATTTTAAATCGATATAAAATACTTTTTTTTTTCGTTACACAGATACAGTAATTATTGCACTTGGGAAGTTGAATTTTTTAAATTAGGAACGTTATTAGCAACTGTCGAGTATAGACACTGTTTAAAGTGGGGGGGGGGGAGAGGAAACGCACTGTTGTTCTGGTTACATAGATATATGTATGTGTGCAAGGCGCCTTGCTTCTCTTTCAAGTCCTTATTGACACTTCACTTAAATGGTGCTGCTTCGAGCTGATTGATGTTATCTGAAACGAATAATATGAATATTTTAAAAAGAAAATCAGACTACTGTTTTTCTATTGTTACATAGGACTGTGAACCATTGGCAAAAATCACCCTTTTCATACAAAAGGCGTTAACGATTTCTACCCTTTAAATGTTAACCGATTTTGACCAAATTTTGATAGGTTATCAGTCAGAACAACATCTAGGTCTATACGTTTCTTGAATATTGATTAAAGACCAAGAAAGTCAAATAATCGCCGAAATTAGTTTTGTGTGAGAATACTCAAACAGCAATAAAACTGAATTTATTGATTGTAGTGAAAAAATCAAAACGTATAGACCTAGATTTTGTTCTGACTCATAACCTATCAAAAATTAACTATTTGATTAACGATGCCCAGCTATGATGAAGTGTTAAGGATAGGTTTTAAGAGTGTGTTCCGACTGAAGCAGACCAATCAGAATCGCTTGAAATGTCTCAATGACAATACAGCAATCTGAGTGATCAGCTTTGCTCCGCTCCACTCGTCCCTGCTTTGGCAGGAACACACCCTGATAGGGAAGTTTAGAGTAGTTATCAATACACGTGCAATGCCGTGACTCACTTATAGACAACGCACAACCTAAACGGAGGCTCCTAGAGGTTTGAAATTTGGAGGAAACATTCCCCGAGTACCCTAGAGGTGCACTAAGGAGGGATTTCTTGAAATTCCATCCCCAAAGGGATGAAAAGGAGTAATAAAGTTTTTATGGAAAATACCGCGGGCGAAGCTGTTGCGGGTCCACTAGTCAATACATTAAAATAGTACCGTGACTCACTTATAGACAACGCACAGCCTAAACGGGTGGTCCTAGAGGTTTCAAATTTGGAGGAGACATTCCTCGTGTACCGTAGAGGTGCACTGAGAAGGGACTTCTTGAAATTCCATCCCCAAAGGGATGAAAACAGGTGTTTTTTTTTTTTAAATAATAAATAATTTGTTCAGCATGGTGTTTAGTAAGTACTGAATGTATTGTGTACCTTACACAATACATTCAGTACTTACTTATTTAACTATGTTTTAATGTACCATTTAGAGGTACCTTTAAACAAGAGTTGTAATGAGCTTTACTCCCGGTACTAGTAAAAACTGTATTACGGTGGGGTAACATTCATCATTCTCAGTTGAAGATGAAACCATAATATTAAAAGATATTTGAGGGTAAGTACAAGTAGCATCGGTCGCTAATAGCACCGGTGGCCACAATTTGCGTAAAAAAGTAGCAAATGCAAAAAAGTTACATCAATTTGGGTTGTATGGAAAATACCAATCCAAATCCAATAAATTTATTTGTAAGAATACAGTAATTAGGATAGGACAATTTATGAGTAGGTCCAATGTTTTCGGTCTGCATGCAAGCGTGTAAAATATTTAGGTGATTCTAAATTAATAATAATCACAACCAATTAATTTTATTTTATACTAGTAATTACAATTTATAAAATAATCTAATGACAAGAAAAATTTAAATAAATAAATAACAGAAAAGTAAAATTAAAATACCTACACCTAAACAGTTGTTTTAAATTCTAAATAATCCTTAAAGCCAGGTTTAGACAGGGTCAGTGACTGACTTCGAATTCGAGACAAGTCAGCGCTGATCCAAGAAAAACCAAATGTAAATTGATTTGAAGTCAGTACAGCCATAAATTAAGTATAACCAGATAGGTCAACTCCATACATTGAAATGTGACCACCTCAAACCCCCGTATTCGTAGATGGCGCTAGGGAGCAACCCTTTATTTACAAAGCCTCTAGGATATCAGCGCCATCTGTCAGTTTTCTTTGAAAATACATGAAAGAATAACTGTTTCTGGTTATGGATCTTTGGAAAAAGAATCGCAGATGGCGCTATTTTAGGAATAGCATAAGCAATTTCGCAAAACGATACCCAGCAGCGCCGTATAAAAATAATTAGGTAAAATTTCATGACGCGACCATAGCTTCATGGCGTGAGGTCGGTAGGTAAGTACCGTGCGCTCCCCGCTTCTGACGTCACGCCACGGAGAGGTTTAATATATTTAATATGCGTATTTCAGATGATCAAGCAATTTTTTAATGATTTGAATTTTTCATATTTATATTTATATTAAAATATGATACATTCTTTTTAAATATAAGTACATAGTGTAATTTAATAAGTTCTCATTCTTCATCGATATTTTGCACGAACTCATGCGGCACCTTAAAATCTATAGGTATCTGAGGATTCATGTAGCCTCCGAAAACGAATCCGTTTCCGTTCTCAGAATTACAAAAAGCGGCCAAGTGCGAGTCGGACTCGTCCATGAAGGGTTCCGTGATTTATGAGGTGTTAAAAAAAAACTACTTACTAGATCTCGTTCAAACCAATTTTCGGTGGAAGTTTACATGGTACATCATATATTATTTTAGTTTTATCATTCTCTTATTTTAGAAGTTACAGGGGGGGGACACACATTTAACCACTTTGGAAGTGTCTCTCGCGCCAACTATTCAGTTTAAAAAAAAAAAGATCTTAGAAACCTCAATATCATTTTTGAAGACCTACCATAGATAGGGACGTATGGGTTTTATGAAAAAGAATTTTTTGAGTTACAGTTCTAAGTAGAGGGACCCCCAAAATTTATTGTTTTTTTTTCTTCTATTTTTGTGTGACAATCTTAATGCGGTTCACAGAATACATCTACTTACCAAGTTTCAATAGCATAGTTCTTATAGTTTCGGAAAAAAGTGTCTGTGACATACGGACGGACGGACGGACGGACGGACGGACGGACAGACAGACATACAGACTGACAGACAGACAGACATACAGACATGATGAATCTATAAGGGTTCCGTTTTTTGCCATTTGGCTACGGAACCCTAAAAATGGCGGCCATTTTCAAAACTGGGCACCGTTAATCAAATAGTTAACTTCGTTAATCGCTACTGCGTTCCTAACAAAGTTAACTTCGTTAAACGTTACAGCGTTACATTACGGAAGATTTAACGGAAGTTAACGTTAATCGTTCATTGGTAACTCGTTATAGAAGTATGCCGTTGCGTTACGTATTTACTTATACAAAATATTGGTATTGTGCTATGAAAGTTTAGGCAGGACATGAAACATTAGTAAAAATTGGGTACCTACTTATTGCATTAGAGTTTGTAATAATACCTATTACCTATTTAGAGATCAAATTCAAATCAAAAGCTATCTGACATAACCCGCGCAGTGTTCTTTTGGCAAATAGGTACTAAATAACGTTTAACGGACTTTAATTGTTTTAACGGACTTTAATGAGTCCGTTAACAATTTCAGAAGTAAACTTAAAAGTTAATCCGTTACTCGAAATGTTAACTTCGTTAATTAACGATCAACGGATTAACGGTCATGTGTCCAGCCAGCTATGGCATGGCTGGGCACCGTTAATGAAATAATTAACTTCGTTAATCGCTAATCCGTTAATAAAAAGCTTTAATTCGTTAAACGTTAAAGAGTTACATTTCGCAAGATTTAACGGAAGTTAAAGTTAATCGTTAACACGTGATAGAAATTCCATTTTATATATCGTTAATGTTAGTGATTTACTTACTAATAACAAAAATTATGGTATGGACTGTGGAGGTTTAGGCAGGACATAGGACATGAAAAATGTATAAAAGAAGGGTCTACGCGCGATGACCGCGGCCGGCTAGCCCGACCCGAGCGTAGGCATACCTACTTACTAGTCAGGCGTGTTTTGCGCTCGCGGTGCCGTAGGTAGATACGCTCGGTGTCCTTTTGGCAACCAGTAGGTACTTTACTTAATTAACGATTAACGGGCATTAGTTATTTTAACGGAAGTTAATGAGTCCGTTAACAATTAAAAAAGTTAACAATTTAACTTCGTTAATTAAGATTTACAGATTAACGGTCTTGTGCCCAGCTATGACTAGTTCATGCGTGTCTTCGACCTTGGTCATTTACCAGCGCAAGCGGCCATGGACATAGATACCTAACTCCGCGTAATGCCTAGGTACGAGCGCGCGGGCCAATTTATGATTGTCAGACGAAATGTGGGATGAAATGAGAGACGAGATTACTTCGAGAATGACGTCACATAGCTGGTGAGAGGCCGTTGATATGTTTGTATGTATCTGCGCAATTATCTTAAAATCCGTCCGTACTAACTTACAAGATTAAATGCCATTGTTATTACATTACCTACCTACTTTATTTTATTAATTATACATTTCTCTTTAAGGGTTCCGTACCTTAAGGGTACTAATGTTTTCCATAGGAAACTTCAATATGCAGACGTAGCTCTGTTACAAGTTTATAAAATAGGATATTTTGACGACGCGGTTAGCTTAGTTGATAGTGACCCTGCCTCCGAAGCTGGCGTTCCGGGTTCGATCCCCGGTGAGGGAAAATAATTTACGTGTTGAGCAACAATGTTTTTTTTAAATCTTAGATGTTTCCTACGTATTTAAGTATTTATTTATATTTATAAGTATGTATATCCGGTATCTATGACCTTTTATATGAAAACCATTGTTATCGGTCAAATTAGTCACATCACAATGCACAAACGAAAAAGTACGATACAATTGTGTAAGATGGCGCTAAAACAGATTTTTCGTATATTACTTAAAATTATTAAGTGAATGCTTTTAGGTCATTGAACGTATAATTTTGATTATTCATACATAAAAACCTTAAAAGTAAATGAATCATTAAATTTTCAGACATGAAATCGATAGATTTGAAAAATATTAAATGACCATGTGCATACTAGCGACATCTGTTTACACTTTTCTTAAATAAGTAATCCACCGAGGGCATGGTTTCTCTAGGTCTTAATCCTCTATGGTACAGCGGTGGGTGGTCAGTGCTGACTCGTATATTCGCACACGAATATTTTGAAGTCAGTCGGTTCGGCGCCGATACCGACTTGTGCACTGACCCTGTCTAAACCTGGCTTTACGCTATAAAAACATTTGCACATACCGCGGGGGAAACCGTCGCGGGTCCACTGGTTTATGATATGACAAGACACGCACCTGGCTAGCTGTCGTCCTGCAGCTCCGTGAACCGGTTCCCGAGCGCCAGCGGCTGGCGCAGGCCGTGCGCGCGCGGCGCGCCCGCGCCGGCCGCCGCCGTGCTCCAGCCGCCGGCCTCCTTGCGCGCGCCGGCGCCGGCGCCCAGCACCGGGAACGAGTCGTCGTTGTGGATGTCGGGCGCGTGCCGCGCGGCGCTCCGCCGCAGCGGCTCCGGCCGCGCCGCCGTGCGCGCGATCGGCGGCACGTACGCCGTCGACACGGGCTTCGCCTCTTTGGGCTTCTCGGGCTCCGGTTTGGGCTCGGGAGCGGACTGCTGCTGCTGCTGCTGCTGTAGTGATAAGATAACATTTAAAATTTTGAGGTTCTTATCTTATCAAGATAGTTACGCTTCTTGAAAATTATCGGATAATTATCACCAGTATAAGAAATTCATTTGTTATATTGTTTCATAAGAAATTCCGATGTTATATTGTTTCATAACAGATTCTAAGGCTAGCCACTGACCTACAATATAACTGTGAAATATCACTGGTTACACAATTATATTGATCGTCAGTAGTCGATATTGACTGTCAATATCATCTACGGATGACTATCAAGAAACGTAATTATCTTGATAATTTTGAATCCTGTTTCCTAACAATTGATTGTTTGACGACGTGGATAGCCTACTTGGTAGTGACCCTGCCTCCAAAGCTAGCTTCCTGGGTTAAGGCCAAATATTTGTGTGATAAGCACAAATGTTTGTTCCTGAGTCTTGGATGTCTCCTATGTATTCAAGTATTTATTTCTCTATATGAGTATGTATATCGTCGTCCAGTACCCATAACACAAGCCTATAGAGCTTACTTTGGAACTAGATTGATTTGTGTAAAGATTGTCGTCTTATTTATTTATTATTTAATTGTTGATTCTATATGGAACGTTAATTATAGAAAAGCTTATATCTTTTAAGGCAGGGATACCTTAATACAAAACTAAATCAAAGTCTGCAGTATGATAACTTATCTCTTCGAGTTATATTCTAAAATCCTAACCCATATTATAAAATGCAAAAGTAACTATGTTTGTTACGTTTTCACGACGAAACCGCAGAACCAACTTTGATGAATTTTGATATAGATATAGATTGGACCTTGGAGAAGGACATAGGCTACTTAAATAATTATTCTACGCAGACGAAATCGCGGGCACTAGCTAGTCTAATATGAATGAAAAAGTAACTCTGTCTATCTGTTAAGTTTTCACGGTCAAACCCAAACGCAACGGCAAAAAGCGTGCCACGAGCGCTCGACGACGGCTGTAGCCGACCGCAAATGTACGGAAAACGGCATATCTTGGCGCCAGGGGCACGAAAATCTGCTGTCGGCCACAGCCGACTGGGACGTTCAAAAGGTTAAATTTTATTTTAAGAGGACTGTGAACCAACGGCAAAGATCAGCCTTTTCATACAAAAGGCCATAACGATTTCCACCCCTTAAATGTTAACCGATTTTGACCTACTTTTGATAGATTGTCAGTCAGAACACAATCTAGGTCTATACGTTTTTTGAATATTGATTAAAGGCCCGGGCACACCAAACGCGGTTGCGGCGCGTTTGCGGCGCGAACGCGGCCGGCGGCGTCAACGCGTTTCGAAGGCGGGCCCGTGTTGCTCACGCCCCGCGCCGCTTTCGCGACGCGTTCGGTGTGCCTCTGCACATGGCGGCCGTATTAAATACAACTTCGTGTGCCCGCGTTCGCGCCGCAAACGCGCCGCAACCGCGTTTAGTGTGCCCGGGCCTTAAAGATCAACAAACTCAAATAATCGCCGAAATTAGTTTTGTATGAGAACACTAAAACAACAATAAAACAGAATTTATTAATTATAATGAAAAAATCAAAACGTATAGACCTAGATTTTGTTCTGACTGACAATCTATCAAAAATAGGTCTAAATCGGTTAACATTTAACGGGTGGAAATCGTTATCGCCTTTTGTATGAAACGCCGTAGGTTCACACCCCTCTTAAATCTAATTAGTAGCCAGTGGGAGTAAATTCAATCAAACATTTATGAAATTTATTTGACTACGCAGATACCGTACTTGGTAGTGACCCTGCCTCTGAAGCTAGCGTCCCAGGTTCGATCCCCCAGTAAGGGCAAATATTTATTTCTCTATATAAGTATGTATATCGTCGTCTAGTACCCATAACACAAGCCTTTAGAGCTTACATTGGGACTAGATCGAGTTGTGTAAAAATTGTCCCGCAATGTATGAATGAATGAAAGGATCTTACGGGTTTGTTCCATGGACCCTTGGTCTTGCCGTTGTCGGGCGCGGACTCCTCGGAGGCGGAGTCGCGGCCGGTGTCGGGGGCTCCCGTGCCGCCCTGCAGCACCTGGATCTTGAGCCCGGTGTAGTCCTTCACCGTCTCCTCATACTCCTTCCATTCCTCCTCCTCCTGGAATGGTGATGGGATTTATTAAATATGAGAATTTTAAGAAGAGTTAGTTTATTCTCAACTAAAAGTGATTGGCTAGAGTCACAATTACACCAGTCAGTAGCAAGACTATTAGTGTAATCAATGTCTGGTGCCGCCTGCAGCTTGAGGTAATCTGGGCAACCAGACTTTCACTGCCAGCCCTAGAATCGAGTTCTATACCAAAATCCCCAGAATCCTCCATTCATAAATAGGACTATAGCAAGAACTGGGCCTATTGGTTGTTCACAGGCCCGTGGCTAGGGTGGTTTAAGGTAGGGTAGTGGTGGTTACAAGGATTTTTTAGCATATTATATTATCTTAGTTAATGGTATTAGTGTGAAAGTGTGAGAAATTCCGCATCTAACTGAACAATATTTCTAAGATGCGTTCCTTGTTCTTAAATCACAAACTGACTTGATAGCGTAGTGGTAGTTCAATCATCTGCAGTGCCTGACGTCACAGGTTAAAAGCACAAATTGTATTATGTATATTTATCTTAGAACTGGGAATCCTAGATTGGGACTATAGGTTGACCACTTAAATGAGTCGTCGCAGGCACATTTTTGTTTTCATTAATTTCACCTCTCTCAGGCCCCTTTGTCGTCATGCCCCGCGCCCCTGTGCCGCGCGGGCGACGACTCATTTAAGCGGTCAACCTATAGATCAATGTGTTAAAGTGCAAGATATTATTAACATCAGTGATGCAACGAATACTACTTTTACGAATACGAATATCAAACCTACTATTCGGCGAATACGAATACGAATACCTCGCCATGGTAATAAAAGACTTATTTATTTGATGAATGTTTACTCTTCTAATAATTAAAATTTACAACAGGCAAATTTTTATTTAAAAAACATAAAATTTGTAGATTTTCTGGTTTAGGCGATTTCTTTTTTCAGTCTGGATGTTCCCAGCCGTTGAAAAAAGTCTTTCCGAGGCGACTGTACATGGCTTCAGTGAAAAATATTTCGTCGTCGTTGCGGTTAAGGGCCTCTGCACACGTCATATTTTTACGCGCGTTTTTCAAATCTGCAGTAAATAGAGTTGCGTACAAAAATATCAGTTTTTAAATATTCGTATTAGTATTCGCCGAATACGAATATTCGGTAAATGTCTACTATTCGGCGAATACGAATATTCGTATTCGTATTCGTTGCATCACTAATTAACATTATTAAATACATATACACCCTCGGTAATATGCACACAATACCAAAAGTATTATTTTTCCTTATAATGTTGTTTGCTACCTATCTTAATTAAACAGTTGGAGCTACAAACATACATGTCCTCCTAAGTTAAAGTTAACCGTCGACCCGATGACGTCACATCTCTCTGAGACCCTAGGTTAATTCCGCTGTGATTTCAAGTAAACCTCCTGTACTATCCTGATTTCTTCTACAATCTTGCAGCAAGCTATATTTGATGAGTACAAACAGAAACAATAGAAGTTATAAATTGAAAAAGATTCTATTAAAAAAAAATTGTAGAGAGTAGTGTGTGTATATTGAATTGTTATTGGGTTTATATATACATGTATGTACCAACATTTTAGCCCTTTCTGTATTTTATAGAAACAACTTCAAAATTAACCTCTAAGATACATCACGTAAGCCACCTGCACTAAATATACACGACCCGGATACATCCTGGACTATTGAAGATGCGTGGACAGATAAATGGACTAGTATTAACACTTATGCCGATGTTTTTGTTTTTAACCCTCAAGAGCTCCCAATAGGTTTTGACAAACCATGATGAATATGGTGCGTCCTGAACTGTCTGTGAATAGGAATCTGAAATTGTTCATACCACTGGCATAACGAGGGATGGTGCAAAATCTGCAGCGTATGCATATGGCAGTGCCAACCAAACAATCCATCACATATTTATTGATTGTCAGTGTCACTAATAATATGCCATATGATAAATATATAAACCCAAACATAATAACACAGACAAACTAACAAGAAATGTTAAATAAGAACTTGTGATAATAAAACTTGTGTATATAACAACCATAGAAACACACGCACAAACTTTTGCATTTATAATATTAGTATGATGTGATATAAATATTAAACACCATATAATGTATATTATGTTTGTTTGGCCTAATTGCTGACTGGTACAGAATGCCTTAAGGTATTAAGTCCACTATTTGTAGTTTGTTGTATTGTGCAATAATGGGTCCAATTCGAAATGGTGTCCGCTAAATTTAAGATTGCCTAAACTTAAATGCAGCCACATTAAGTTTTCTAGAAACAAAAACATAATCACATCTCATTATGAAATTAATAATCAAGTGTTAGAGATTTAGGTGTTATTTTTGATAATAAATTAAACTTCAACAATCATATTGATAAGATAACAGGTAATGCTTTAAGGATGCTAGGATTTGTATCCAGAAATATGCGGTCATTCAAACAGAATAAAACCAAAATTTTATTATATAATACTCTAGACAGAAGTAACTTAGAATACTGTACTCAAATATGGACTCCACAATAGGAAATTCATAAACAACATATCAAAAGAATCCAAAAGAAATTTGTTTACCTTCTCGCTTATCAAAATTTTAAATTGAAGGATCTTAAATCTTATTGTAATCGCTTAAAACACTTTGGTTTGCAGTCCCTGGCAAATAGAAGAAAGTTATTAGACCTGAATTTTCTTCGAAATATAATCCAAAATAAGTTCAATATAGCGGATCTTCTTTCAAAGCTATACTTCTATGTACCAAATAGAATCCCTTGGAAAAATACATACAGGCTCTTCAAAAAACGGCTGAGCAAGTCCAACTTAGGGCAAAACGTGCCTCTAACTCGGTCTACTCGCCTGTATAACGGTCTGTTGGGAGCTGCTGGTGTGGACATTGTGCATGACACTGCTGCAGGCTTCAAGCATAAATTGCTTCAATATATGTCACAATAACGTACCTGACATAGCTGTGGTCTTAGCAATTAAAAGTACTGTTGTCACTTAATATTATAATTTAAAAATTTGCATGTCATTACACACTATACTCAACTAAATATTTTTGTTTGCCGTGGATACCTTTAATTAGGTGAGCATTATGTGTTAGAATTATAATTAATTAGGTATAAACTCGAGATCTTTGTAATGTATCATCTGTTGGTGTTCCTAAATAAATAACGGGGCTTTCCACAGGGGGGATGCCTGTCCCCTCTCCTCTGGTGCCTTCTACTGGACTCTCTCATTAGGGAGATGAACAAAGGAGGGATATACATGCAAGCGTACTCCGATGATGGAGTGCTACTAGTGAGAGGCAGAACCCTTAATGTCATAAGGGAAGTCATGAATAGAGGCATAAGTCAAATTATACAATGGTGCCAGAAAAGAGGACTGGACCTAAACCCAGCCAAGACGAAACTTGTGCTTTTCACAAACAAAAGAAAGATCCCCACACTCAAACCTATAGAAATAAGGGGTGTAGAAATAGATCTAAACAAAGAAATCAAATACTTAGGAGTGACGCTAGATAGCAAACTGTTGTATAGCACTCACATTAGAGACCAATGCAGGAAAGCTACCATAGCGCTATGGCAGTGCAAAAAGGCAATAGGCAAACGCTGGGGACTAAGACCACGCATTGTACAATGGATTTACAAAGCGGTGATACTCCCGAGACTCCTATATGGAGCTGTAGTTTGGTGGCATAGAGCAAAAGTGAAGGAACTGGGAAAGGAACTAAGCAAAGTACAAAGACTTGCATGTCTCATGACCACGGGCGGAATGAGAACCACGCCAACCCAAGCAATGGAAATGATGCTAGGTCTGAACCCAGTCCACTTAGAAACGGAGAAAAGAGCAACAGAGCAATGGTACCGAATGAAGACCAACAAAGAGTGGAAAGGAAACATTCTGGACAAAAGACACGCTACAATACAAAACAAGGCAGAAGACTACATCAGTTCGCTGATGTACAATAATGATCTCATAAAGACAAGAAGATGCTTCGATAAGAGATACAGAGTACACATCGGAGACAGAGAGAACTGGGAACAAACCACACAAACCCCAATAGTTACGTGCTACACGGATGGCTCGTGGAAGTCCTCAACCAAACGGGCGGGAGCAGGGATCTACATCCCTGAAATGGAAAAGAGTATTGTAATTCCCTTGGGAAGATACACAAGCGTGTTCCAAGCGGAAGTGTGGGCCATCACGAAATGTGCACAGACTATCCTAAAAGACAAAAGCAGACCGGAGGGGAATATAACTATTTACTCAGATAGTCAAGCGGCGCTCAAGGCGTTAGACAAACACAGCACTACATCGGCGCTGGTACTAGAGTGCAAAGCTGAGCTAAACAACCTGGGATCAGAGGCCACGGTCACACTGGCATGGGTGCCAGGACATAGCGGAGTAGAGGGCAACGATAAGGCAGACGAACTGGCAAGAGCCGGGGCTGACCAAGAATATTTGGGGCCCGAACCGGCTCTACCAATTTCAGCCGTGGTTACCAAAGGAGTCATCTCAAGATACATTGAGGGAATAACCAATGAAGAATGGAGGACTGTACAGGCGTGCAGACAAGCAAAACTCATGATAAGGAGATTAAACCAGAAAAGGACCAGGTATCTAGTAAAGCTTGGTAAGTACAACCTCAGTATACTGACAGGGGCAATCACAGGCCACTGCCCACTTAATAGACACCTGTCAGTAATTGGGGTAAGATCAGATTCTCTCTGCCCACACTGTGGGGAGGAAGAAACTAGCAAACATCTCCTAGCCGATTGTGTCATGTACTCGTCACTGAGATATGACATCTTCGGGGAAGATAAAATAGATGAAACCGAGATCAGTAGCCTGAACCTGCAGGATGTACTTATGTTCTGCAGGAAAACAAGAAGATGGGATCAGTGCTGGATGGGAGTGCCGCCGCGATAGTAACCCTCGGCTCCAAACCTTGGGGAACTGGGCTGAATGATCAGCGCACGCAGATCGACCGCCCGCCTGTCGACGGCCGGGCGTCCCCACCCACCATCATCATCATCATCATCATCATCATCCTAAATAAATAAAAAAATAAAAAAACTTAAAATAAGAAACGTCAAACTCGATTTTGTATAGCTCTAAGGTTCAAAATCGAGTCTAACGTTTCTTATTTCAAATTTAGCGACTTCTAATATTAGCGAAAACACGTTCGAATTGGCCCCAATGTTTAAGTAAATAAATGAGCAGAAAAGGGAAGGGAAAAGACCCAATAGATGTATAGACACCAATGAACCCATAAGTAGATTAGTAACCAACATGAATTAAAGTATCCCATCTGTGTATTTTGAACTGCCTCTTCTCGAAACTAATGTTACTTCTGATAATGTTTATATTCAGAATAAAAAGATGTGCTACAAAAAATAGTAAAATACTAAGTCAAATTATAAGTAAGGAATAAAAATAAGCTTATCAATACAATGATTAATTTTCTTGAAAGAATTAGACTACAGAACAATTCGAAAACTTGGAGATTCAATCAAAACGTAGCACTAATAGAGTAACCTAGTGCCCCAAAATAAAAACCAAGATAACCTCACTTATTAGATTTTAATCAACATAAAAACAGTCAAAATGATGCACAACCCAGTATATATGGCGACACAAATCTAAGCGGCTTCAATTGCCCCTCGAAAATAATGGATTACTTGTTAATGACGAAGCAAGTAATTGTGCCACATTAGCAGATCGCCGCCACATTAATAAACGAAAAAATTAGGACGCAGCAGTTTAATTACCAGTTTAACGTGACTAGGGGATATAAATCACGATAGTTCAAGGCAGGGCTCCCTGAATAATGAGATCAAAGTAATCATACTTTTTGACAAGTGACAAAGAGGTCCACAAATTGGTTCGAATGATACGATTTACGACTTTAATCGCCGGTAACTCACCCCGGCGCGGCCGCCCTCCTCGCCCTCTTGCACCGGCCGTTCTTTCTTAGGCCGGACCTCGGATTTCTGTTTGCCGTCATCCAATTTCTTCGCCATCTCTTCGGCGGTTGCAAATTTTTTGACCGACTTTTTTTTGCGATCTTTCTTCGCGAAGAAATCGTCTAAATCAGCCATGACTTACTTCTGATAACACTTGTATGGTTACAGCGGGAAATTAGTAATTACAGTAATATTAGAACTAAACAAATGGGGGGAAATACTGCCCCCAAACGTGAAAATGATTTTTGTAGCAAGCGTGGCCGACTGTTTCTTTTTTTTAATGGCAGATTTTAATGCTGCCAGCTCATGAAAAACGTAATCTACGACGTGGTAGCTTATTATTTATAAGCTGGTAGCACCAAATCAAAATAGATCTTTTTTAAAATTACCGGTACCTATATATAAATGCTATATTATATTAGTATGTCGTGTCGGTTAAATTTTACTTATATTTTAATAACATATTTCAAATAATTTCGGTAATGTTAACATACAAATGTACTGCTCTGCTCGTAAAATTGTTGTCGCAGTTCCTAAACTAACTAGATCAATATTCAGTTAATTTTCTTAGAGGTCTCCTAAAAGTCCTGCCTGACGACCTTAATATGACCTTTTTCACAAACTTAACATGTTCGTATAAGTAAATTTATCTGTAAATATTTCAGCAAAATCTAAAATAATCTTGCTTGTTTTCCTTTCATATGATAGTTATATAGGTATTATAATAATATAAAGTAGACTACGAATATTAACTAAGTGTAACTACTTATAACTTTTTTTAATAGTCTGCTTTAATAAGTAAATGCCTATTTATTAAAAAGGGAAAATTTTGTCTGTTTTAACTTTTATTTAACTTTGTCATTTTAAGTTATACCCATTTGACGTTTAAAAAGGTATTATAATAAATAGCGAATGAACGTAACTTTATTATAGAGAGTTAACATATAAATATCAATAGGTTTAGCAATATATTAAGCGTTTATTTATCTTTCTTAATGTTTTAAACTAAAAAATAAAAACAAAATATTTATCAACGAGACTTTTAAAATCATAACATTGTGCTTCCGTTCGTTGACATTATTTTTATGTTAAAGACATACTAAACTAAACAACCCCATAAATTCAAATATATAAATCTATAAACAAAGCTATAAACCCTTTGTTTCAAGTTCTTTAGGCATTCAAACGACCAAACAGGCTACTGGCTACCTCACCATTTAAAAAAGTCAGTCTGGATCTCAACTTTAGTTCTGAAGCACTAGCCTTCGCGACCAGTCGTGTTATAATAAATTGTCGCGAATGTAACGGACGGTCGCAAAGAACTCTTATCGCCACACCAGTCCGGTCGTATCGGGGTGACTAATATTCGATACTTTCTTATCTTATCTTCCCTTTACCTGTCGTATTTGATCAGACACATAAGTACTTAGTAGTTCAAAATGTTGGGTCCCCTGGCAAGAATTTCGAATCAGTTGGGGAGGAATGTGATGCTGAAGTCGGTGAGGAATGGATCCCATGGTGGTGTACCTGGAGAGGTGAGTTTTTTTATTACGTAACGTTAAACTTATCCTATGTATCTACTTTAGGGATTTCAGCGCGTAGCTATAAAGTACCTACATTACATTGGGTGATCTTTTTTTAAGTGGTTCGACAGTTACTATTGTATTTATCTTTACTTGTAAAGATTTTGGGCAGCAGTGTAATATAGATTCATCTTTAAAAAGCATAATTCAAAAGCAAAGTGTCGTAAGTCGTAACCACCTGTTTCAGGTACGCAACGCGTCCATTTTGAAGTTTCATAATCACAACTCATAATTTAATATAGTTATGAATAAGGAAAATACTATTACAAATGTTGATCGGTGACAAATCCGTTCTTAACATTTCAGACCACATTCTGCATCCTGTGAGAACATGACCTCAACATCATAATAAAATAACTCGTGATTTTAATGCCTATATCTGAAACTTGAAACTTTCACGTATATGTTGGTATAAAGATAAATGAACCTTTTTATGTTAATTAAGCTTCAAAAGGCTAATAAGGCTTAGCAGGCTAATAGCGTCTTTCTCGCCATGGCTTGGTTGGTTGAATGCACTCACAACATACTTATAACTTTTATAGGTAGGTATGCTGGTCGACTCCTATAGCCACGTAGGTTTTTCGTAGCCTAAAAAACAATTCAAATAATAGGTTTGATCCAGGCTTCGGGTCTGGGGGAGTCACAAGAAATTCCAAAATGGGTACAATTTTTAAAAACTGATTTTTAGAACTGCGTACTGAAATCTAGTTGGGGGGGGGGGGGGACCTGCCACCCTTGCATCCACCCTTGTCAAAAAACTTTACAAGTAATTACCTTGTCTAGACAGACAGCGACAGACTGAGTCGGATTCATATTACGTTTACAAAATTCTGAACTTGTTTTGCTCGAACGACGAGCTATATCAATATTTATACATAGCAGATGTTTGCGGTCCGGGCACATTCACAATGCATTTATGCATAGGTACCTAACTACGCCGCGCGCCGCTTCGACGAATGCATACCTATCGGGTCGATAATGTCATAAAAACAAAATTATGACTGCATTGTAGTAACATGCAACGTTATTTTAATACTTGTCGCCAGCCAGTACATTAGTGTGGGCATTAATGTTATGCGGTGTTAGGCTTTAATTTGACATTAATTTAAATAATTCAATTGAAGAGAACTTTGTTAGATAGTAAGGCATTATTACAATCAAAATGAGAAATGCCATAAAAGGGACATGCCATGTGCTCGTGCACCACGAATCCACCAATTATTGCAATTTTGAGGTATTGTATAATTACTTGATTAAACTGACATTGCGGCATGCGACGAAGGACACACCGGAGGAAGGAACTGCCCAACGTGATTTTCGCGATGCTCACTTTTTTGGTGTCACATGACACCATCGCATACTCGGTAAATATTGCCGACATCGGCGTTCTTATTACACTGAGGAAAGGTCCATTATTGGCTGATTTATGTGTTTTCGTTTTGTGGTTCGTAGCTCCTAGCGAGCAATGAAAGACAGCGATGAATCGGGCAAAATAAAACTGTGTAAATGCCATAAGAGCTAAGACGTCGGCAATACAGGTTCGTAGTTTATAAACTTGTAAATAGATGGCGCTACCATGACGAACTAAGTCATTTGTTCAACGCAGTTGTATTGAACGCCATAGTCTTCTTTTGAGATCATTGCACACCACACTGACGGGACTAGCACGATAGGATAAAGATACCTACGTCCGATTCATACCACCGACATTTATGTTCTGTCTGATTCCGGCTTTTTTCTACGGTTGAGTTAGGTATGTCATGATTCAGCGAACATTTACCCTTTATTTTAATGCCCTATCGAGTTACCGACTATGGTACATAAGGGGTCGTCCACAAATTACGTAACACAATTTCGAGGGAGGGGGGGGTGTCTAGCCAAGCGTTACGGTCCTGTTACGTTGGGGGAGGGGGGGAGGGGTTCAAGGATGGCGTTACGTCACGATTTTATAATATTGTACAATTAATGTAAACTCATGAAATTATAATTATATTATTAAGTAATGGAACCGAAATACGTTCATAGATGATTATACCTTGCCCAATGTGAAAAGAGCGCTGATGGCTATATAAAATGTATGGCCGTGAGCGCTCTTTTGAAATTGGGCGTACTATAGAATTCTCAGAATAATTCTTATGTCGTTCTTGAAACTTTCGTATTTTATTTAAAAATATAAATCTTTCTTCCTGAATATTAGGCAAAAACTTTTACAAAGGACCTGTTACGTAACGGAATGGGGAGGGAGGGGGGGGAGGGTCCCGGCTAAGCGTTACGGTCCTGTTACATGGAGGAAGGGGGGGGTCAACAATTTGAGAATTTGCGTTACGTAATTTGTGGACGACCCCTAGGGACGGGAAGTAGGAGTACCTAAATGAATCCGAAACGATTTCCTACCTACCGCACTGCTATGGTTTTCCCAAAGCGATGCTAAAGTTTGATGAATGTTTGGTGTAATCCTAAATTTGCTAAAATTAGCATCATATGCGCTTTAACATCGTTTGCAAATTGAGTTACATGCGTACCTATTCATTATTATATACCTACTGGCATACTGCGACCCTAACATGCAAGTGATGCAAGTTAAACCGTCTTATCTCTAAGTGCGTCTCTCTCACACTAATGCCGACGAAAAAGATAGTCATAGAAATAAACGGGTTTTTTACTTATGTTTGTCTTGCATGGTAGGGCCGCTGGTCCATACGTACCTACCTATTGTAAAGGTGAATATATCTTAATAAAAACATTATTAAAAAAAAAATTGTACGTACGATACAATCTGTGAAAAGATAATTTTGAAAACAATATAATTCGATGTTACGAAAAACTCAGATTTACGAGGCTACGGAACAAAGTAATGGTAAAATTGTCCAAGCTCTAAGTAACTCTTCCATATCTTCCTTTCTGCCCTTTTATCCTTAGATTGGTGAATAATTTTCAGAGGCGAAGCGTGAGGGTAAGCCGGTGCATAATTTCTTAACTCAAACATTATTATTATTATTAATTACTTCTTGTATTTACATAAAAATTGCATATTACATATTTTTTATGTAAATACAAAATGTAATGGGTAATAATATAACGTTTAGAATGAGAAATTATACACCGCCTTACCCTCACGCTTCGCCTCTGATAATTTTTATCTTTCATTTATATATATACGATGAATTTTTTCGCTCATTTCATCTGTCCCTCTTTTCGCCAGACAATTTCTCTTTAGGTATGCCGAGTTCGGTTCACGACCTTGGCAGAATTGCTTTGTATTCGACCAAGGTCGGAGATACGCACGAACATATAGTTTATATGCACTGACGGCTCAAGTCAGGCTCGTCCCTGGTGAGTTCAGTGACGAAGTGTTATTGTTATATGCAAATAACAATACACACTATCTAGTATATGCTTTACCTTCCTTTTACGTGTATCTTCGCCGATCAGACAATCTTTTCTTACCGAATGTTTGCAATACTAAGTATAAATATGTGCAATCCAATATAACACCTACCACAAATGACGATTGATGTATCATCCGTTTTATTGAAATGAAGTGGCGATCATTGAACAGTTGCTGCTGTATTTATATCCACGCTGCTGCGCTGCTCATCAGCAATCGATCCGCTTGACCTGCCAGCTGGTATGTCGTAAAAGTCGACTAAGGGACGGGTCCTCTCCAACATGGTGGACTATCTGTATGGGCGGTGGGCTGATCACCTGTCACCATACGGTTCATCATACCATCTTAGGACTAATTAATGGAACGTGGCCACAAGTAGTCTTGTGGCTCTGCCCACCCCATTAGGGATTTCGGGCGTGATGCTATGTATGTATGTATCTGCTAAAACCACATGTATAAGATCAGCAACAAGCATGGCTGACGTGTAATTGTTTTTGTTTAGGTTAACAAGATCGTTTCTATATCATTCCTTTCTCTCTTATACCCCCCGCCTCCCCCCTCCCCCCTTTACCTGGTAGGAGCTTAAAGTAATTGCCAACTAATAGAACTATTATAATCCGTCTCTCATTTAACCCTCTTCCTTCCAGAACCTGCCATTCAGCATTCACAGCAAGGCGAGGCTGACGTGGAACTTCTTCTGGTTCTTCGGCACCGCCATGGGCGCACCGTTCCTCATCGTGCTGCACCAGCTCAGGAAGCACTAATGTGGTGAGCTGTTCTCTTAAACGATCTCTTTCTAGTAGTCCACAAGGGCTTCACATGCATTCTGCTAGTTCTACGAAAAATAGCAAGTACTCAAATCGGGAATGAGAATGTTTTTCAAGTGTCTCAGATGAACAATTAAATTGTACATACATAGCATCACGCCCGAAATCCCTAATGGGGTGGGCAGAGCCACAAGACTACTTGTGGACACGTTCGATTAATTAGTCCTAAGATGGTATGATGAACCGTATGGTAACAGGTGATCAGCCTATCGCCCATACAGATAGTCCACCATGTTGGAGAGGGCCCGTCCCTTAGTCGACTTTTACGACATGCCAGGATGATAAGCATCTGCACGCATTCTATGCTATTCGTTCACTCCCAGTGCAGCAGAGGAGACTTAAATTGTATAAACAATAAATTATAACGTTTTATTACTTTACTATCTGCAGCGTCGGTGTTAGCAAGGTTGACACAAGACTAAGTATTCACGTCTTATCTGTCAGTGCATTTTATTGCAATACGTAACTGAGACTTACGCATTGCGTCTGATCCGAATCCAAGAATTGTGTTGTTGAATTTGTAGCCGTTTCTGAAGCCGAAAATATCTCCAATTCGGAGCATTGTTCACGGACCGAAGTAACCACAACATTATTTTTATGAGCGCTTGCGAACTGCGTCCGATCCGAATCAGAACCTCTGCAGCAAGCAATATCCGACGAAACGGACACAGTGCACAATTGACATCCGGGCTCAATCCGAGTTTTCTGGTTTTCATTTTTCTCGGATTCGGATTGAATGCATTGCGTAAACGCCCTTAGGGATAAGATGGGGAGCACTTATCCTCAGGTCAACCTTCTTAGGGCCACTGGGTTTAAATAACGGTGTTATAAGTTACTTGCTGTGCCTGCAACTTTATTTTCAAATTATCCCACGACAATTTATAGGGATGAAAAGGGATCTATCTGTCTGACAACTTCATCCAAAATCATACGTCGAGCCGTTTGCGCGTGATCGAGGAACAAAATAAACTAACATCTTCTCATGTAGGTACTTTTATATTTAAAAATATTAGGGATAAAAAGAATAGGATAAATAAATAAAAAAACATATTTTAGCTAATGAACTTTTGATGGAAGTGGTGATGGACTTAGAGATAATTAAACTTTAGTATTGCGTTACAATTCTTTTCCACGATATTAATGTTTTGGGCAATAATTTAACGCCAATAAATGTGAGAAAAAACTTGGCAAATTAACGTAAAACTTCCTCAATATTTGACACGAAATCCAATTTAGGATGAGTTCTTAGGATAAGGAATAGAAAAATCAATACTTGTACTCGTTCGTCTGTTGTTAAGTTATAAACACGCAAAGGACAGGCGCGCCTTACTGACATCACAAACAAAAACTAACATTAAACACGAATACCCTAGGGACCTAAACTACTTAAGTATAGTGCTGTCATACGTCTTCGCTTGCTGATTAACAAAGCCATTATCATCTAATAATACATTCATCATTAAGATAAGCTAGACGCATAGTTTCTGGCGCTAAAAGCCCAAAAAAATATACGGTACACGTTTATATAAAAAAAAGCCTAATTTATGCAAGAAAAGAGATTATGGGTACATATTTTATTTATCAACTTCTAGAACCTTAATTTAAATAATAAACTACTTACGTTGATTTGTTTTATTTGGACGAATAGATTTTCAATTTGGAAAGCGGAAATAGGAAGTTGTTTACTGTGTTACTATGCCAAAAATTGCAAACTCCTTTTAGGTATTCCGCTTTATTCTTTACATTATTAAAAGTTATAATTGTTTTAAATAAACAATAGTCTAATTGCTCTGTACTTAAATTCCTTGTTAATTTTAATTTTCTTAATGGTGTTTTTCTATTTCAGGTAATTGAATCAAATCATTGAAAAACAAGTGATTGACGGTTACTATATTTTAGACATTGTAGTTTATTTCAATAAGCGCTTCTCAAATAAATTGATAGATTTATTTCAAGTCTGTAGTTTTATTTTTCATTATAGATGCATTCAAAAAATGTAAACTACCATCGTGTAAGAACGCAGTGGTAGTTTTCTGAAAAAAAAAGTCAAACCATTCTGTATTGGGATATCCTCGTTTTCGCAAAGGACAAAACTCGTAGAAAAATTATCAAAATGTTGGGTCCCTTGGCTCGCGCTTCCAACAAACTGGGCAGGAATGTGATGACTAATTTCGTGAGGAACCACTCTCACGGTGGAATCCCTGGCGAGGTGAGTTCTATTTTTTTAAATCTATTACATAATCTTATGCATTCATTTGTTTAGATAGTCAATTATTCAAGTTAAATTTAAATCTTTGCTATCAATCATTATTTTTATCATGCGATTAATGTACGTTTACATTATAAATAATTTAGTCATAGGTTCTCTAGTTTCTAGGTTAAATTTTGGCTCGATTTTATTGTAGTAAAATGTTTACGCTTCCACTAAAACCCAATTATGTTATTATAGATGTATTAGAGTCCGCGACGTCGCATATGTAGTGGTCTAAAATGGTTACACATAAACGTAAAAATGAAAATTACACAGTTTAATCAATCACTTTCCGTTAGCCTGTCCGAAATGACAAAAGAAGACAGAGAAAAAGTAGGTAATCACTGTCACCAAAGCTAAGTCTCCAAGTCTTCATTTAAAAAACTGCAACTCAAGTCTATGTAGCACATTAGTATTGTCCAAGTTAGAAATCTAAATTGCAACGAAATCCAGTCATAAATCCTTGGTGAAAACAGTTAACAATAGTAACAAGCAAGAAATTAATTTTGTTAAATAATACCAATGCTTATGTCATAATTTGACTTTGACTGTAATTTGTTTTCATAACCTCTTTGAAACATAACAAACCTTTAATTACCTATTTCCTGTAGTACAAGAAAAATTTAATTTTAAATTTGGAATTCCTGTAATTAATTCAAATACACACATACAATTCTGGGACTATCTTTTTGTTCTAACTAACCTTATTTCTATTTAATCTCAATAAAATCGTAAGAATCAAGTCTGTAATGTTCAGTAGACTGCATAATTGATATGTATTCTTATTTGATTTTAACACTTCTATAAGCAACATGCTTCAAGCATACAATTGAGTTTGAAAAGTCAGTTTTTCCCCCAATTAGTGAATTAATTAATAAAATACCTGTAGCTATTTATTGTAACTCTTAGATAAATACCTTGTGGACCTTAATATTATTATGTTGCTAAATAATAATTAAGTGTACATGCATTACTAATTGGTGTGTACCCTTAGGTACATTTATTTCTCTATAGCAGCCTCTCTGGCTGGGTAGATAAAATAAGAGAAATTACGGTTTTTAAAATGTTCCAGAACCTGCCGTTTGATATAAGCAACCGTTACAAGCTGACGGCTATGTTTATTCTGTATGCTGGCTCAGGTCTCTCTGCTCCTTACCTCATCTGCCGCCACCAGCTGCTTAAGAAGTAAACAGGTAAATAACCAATGTTATCAAGCAAACTTCAAACTTCTTCATTTGCATAGAATAGTCAATAAGATGGTAAATTAAAGAAAAAGAAGAATATATTATTATTATTATTATTTATTATCAGGCAAGCAGTTGTAGCAACTGATAAATGCCTGTATCCAGTTATTCTTTAATCAGGTGCTTCTTTTATGAACGTTGTACTTATCCAGTCTATTCTTGATCTGATTGTCATTCAGCGCTGAGACCACTCCTTCTGGTAGTCGGTTCCACTCTTTCACCACTCTGTTGCTTAAGAAGTGCTTGCGGGGATTATTGTGGGATACATTAGCAACAAGTTTAAGTCTATATACTAAATAGAATAACTACAAAATTATGATACCTAATTCACAGGTTTCATGTTGTGTATAAAAGCTATTTAAATTAAATAAAATATCACTTGCATGGAACCAGAATACTGGCATTTAACTTAAGCTTTCAATGTTAGGTTGATAACCTTCAAGAATAGATTTTTGGTTTCTCTAAAAACCAAATTTAGTAATTTATTTAGTTTGAAATGTAAATTCTAGGTATATATCATATTATAATAATTGATTATTTTTTGTTCCAGGTAGATCATAAAACAGCTTCATGTAATTCCGGGAGGCAGATCAATAACCTATGTTAAGTTAGCAATCAATAATTTAAATCAATACAAACATGTGAATTATACACAACTTTTATTTTATTTTTAAGGTCGATCAGGAAAAATTAAATCAAGTCCCCAGAATAAATTATAATTTTTCCTCACCGGCAACCCTTTTGTCAAGTGTCACTGTCAATATCAAAACAGATGCGAAATACCTACGTTCCGAGATGCGCTTAACGTCTTTCACAGCGTCTAGAACGTTCGTATTGAATGCAAGTACGCACGCGCAAACGATCTGACAACGTTTTGTGCTCACAGTCGGTGCCTTAGAGAAATAAAAATAGGTAAGAGCAGGCCCCCACTTCTCGCTTCATTCGAGATAATGTCGATTTCGAGATTAAACGTCAGATTCATACAGCTATGTCAAACGACTGTATGCACTGACATTTAATCTCAATTATGAGATTATCTCGAATGCAGCGGGAATTGGGGGCCAGTGCTGTCAAATTAGTCACCTGCATTAGAATTTTGCTAAATGGCGTTCAGTCTCGCTAACGCGTACATAAGCACCGATACAGTTGTCCCACGATAACTCTGCAATGAAAAAATGGCAACCCCATACGTCATTCCATACGAGGGATTGAAATTTTGTATGGAATGACGCATAAGTAGTCATTTTATCGTTGCAGAGTTATCGTGGGACAACCAGCACTAAAATCAATTTGGAACGGTTGTGAGCGTCGCGAGCATTGTATTGTGAGCGTCGCGAGCATTGTATTGTGAGCGTCGCGAGCATTGTATTGTGAGCGTGTTTCGGAACGGAACTAATCTGTCATGTCAGTGTCATCTATCTGTATCTGTGTATTATTTTGTATTGTAATGGAATGGAAATAAAGCGCTAACTACATAAAATAACGCTGAATTGACTTAACATTAATAAGACTCGACAAAGTTTTTGTATCATGGACTAGAAAAGTCGATTTAAATGCAGACTTGCTACTTCCTTTTAACCAGCAACCTTTTATCACTTCGGGAAAATGTCCGATTCTTCGTGTTATATTCTCGACAATGGAGCTTACACAGCTAAAGTCGGCTTCTCCACACTAGAACCGAAGGTCGTGCCCAACTGTATCATGAAAGCTAAGTCGGAAAGACGACGCCCGTTCATCGGGTCTCAAATTGACGAATGCCGGGATGCATCCGGTCTTTTCTATATTTTACCTTTCCAAAAAGGCTTCTTAATCAATTGGGACACACAAAAGACAATCTGGGACTACCTGTTTAGCAAGGAATGTTGTCCGGTGAACTTTAACGAAGTTCCTTTGATTGTAACAGAGCCAATATTCAACTTTTCATCAATACAAGAGGCCATGACGGAGATTTTTTTCGAGGAATACGAATGTCAGACATTGTTGAGGACAAACGCTACTGATCTCGCTGAATATAAGCACAGGAAGGACCATAATAATGATTGTACAGTTGTGGTTGACTCGGGTTATAGTTTTACATACATAGTTCCATATATTAAGGGTAAGAAGTACAAAGAAGGAATAATTCGAATTGATATTGGCGGCAAGGTGTTGACAAATCATTTGAAAGAAATACTGTCATATCGGCAGCTCAATGTTTTGGATGAGACTTATGTAATCAATCAGGCAAAAGAGGATTCCTGTTTTGTTTCCCAGGACTTTATGAAGGATATGTCAATAGCTAGAGAAAAAGGTAAAGTTACACAACTATTTTTTTTGCCTTGTGTTCTGCCTTTTGGTCGTAGATTCGTGTTTTGTGATGATAGCCTATCATCCTTGCTTGTGATTGTGGGTTTATAATCATTTTCAATTTAATTTCAAATTATTTTTCGCCCAATTTCACTTCCCATAAAATTTATTGCAGTAGTTTCATTTCCCAAACGAATCTTTAGCACATTTAAATTTCGCATTTTATTCCTTTGGTCAAATTATCATTTGGTTTCATTTTACTTTGTCATGGGTAGCTTAGGTTAGGGTTAACTTATGTCCCTTACCCAAGTACTTATATGCCAAAAAATACTTTTGTTAACTGTAAAATTCCGATAAGCTGTTTTGACTACTTAATGATTTGTTGGCAAATGATAATTTGAGTAAAATAGTTTGTGATGTGAAACTTTGGGAAAAGTTTATTGCTCATACATGAGTAATCCCTTGTTACACACCAACAAAAATTCATAGACTTTTACCCTATAACTACAGGCTCAAAAAACACAATAGTCCGAGACTATGTGCTCCCGGACTACACTAGTATTCGGCGCGGCTATCTGCGAGAGCCTCTTGCTTCGGGTGAGGAACTGGAGCAACAGACACTACGACTAAATAACGAGCGCTTCACCATTCCGGAGCTGCTGTTTCATCCATCAGGTGAGCCTCTAAAAGAGTTCTGCTGATGCCAAACTATTCATATACTGTCAATCTGTCTGTTAAATTTTCAAGGCTTAACAGCTGAACTGCTTTTGAAGAAATTTGGTATGGAGATAGTTTGAACCCTGGGGGAGACATAGGCTTAATTTTTTTTTAAACGGTACCCTTAGAGGATCACTTGTGTGTCTGTCTGTCAAAGCCAATTTGCTCCGAAACGACTCAAACGTGGGGTCAAAAAAAAAATGCAAACTATACTATGCATGTGACATTACAAATTAATTTTAAAATAATGGGTTTTGAAGTTATTAAGGAAAATAGGCGAACATTGACCATTCCTTATCTCGGAAACCACTGGGCCTAAAATTTTGAAAAAAATGCAGAAAATAGTTATTTACCTATAAATTACAGGAAAAACCTATAAAAAGTCTATGATGGTATTTGAAGTAACATAGGAAATTTCATATAATCACGGAACCCTCTCCACGCGAGTTTAGCTCGCACTTTTCCGGTTTTAAGGGAACCACCCCCTGGAATAGGGGTTGGAGAATTATTTATTGCCAATTTCGTGCGTGCCGATGAGAGCCTGTAATATATGAGCGAAAAGGAAACAAATTTAAAAAGTCAATACCATGAAAATTCTTATGTTTCTAAGTCATCTGTTTTCATGGAAAATCCAAGAGTCCAGATGTCATAATGCGTCGCATACGTGGTCTCAGTGTGTCTTTACCTTAACCCTGCTGATTGGTTAGAAGTGGTGTGGCCAAAACCCCTTGATCTGGACCTTCATTCTTACTGAAAATAAATCAGATGAAACAAATACTTATTTTCTTTATTACCAGATCTACTGTACCTTACCTAGCCACGCTTTAAAGTAGTAGTTAAAAAATAATGCTGTAGATGTGAACCTTTTGAACGCCATGGCTCAATCTGAGAAAGCGTGCCAGACATCGAGTGACGGTTGTAGCCGACAAAATGTATGGAAAACGGCATGCCGTGGCGTCAGGGGCTACACCCGATTGTGGCGTTCAATAGGTTAAATTCTCAAACCAGAGTTAATCGACTGATTTGGACATTCCCAGATGTACCCTACTCGATTCTCACTGGGAACAAACAGGAAGTTTTTATGGAGGCTATAATTATTGTTACAGATGTCGGCATCCCTCAAATGGGCATACCCGAAGCTATAATGCACTCCATCGATGCCTGCCCCGAAGAAAGCCGGGAGAATTTGCTAGCGAACATAGTCCTCTACGGTGGGAACGCGCTGTTCCCTGGTTTCCGAGACCGCGTCTACAACGACGTGAGGGCCCTCGCTCTGGACCATTTTGATGTTAATGTAACTTTAGCCGATAACCCGTTGACTTATTCCTGGGAAGGTGGGAAGGAGATATTTAGAGACACCGATTTCTATTCGTTCTGTATAACGAAGGAGGAGTACGATGAGGAAGGGAAAGCGTTGGCGTTCGAAAGGTTCGACATATAGCGGCCGAAGCGAGCGCGGCGGTCGTCGGCCACTGGCTCGTAAAAACCCCTTTGGAACGTGAAATCGAACAGGTGCCCGTTTCTCGAAGCATATTAGTCTAATAATATTAGTGTTTTGTTTCATTTTTAGGGTTCCTTACATCAAAATGTCTTTGCTGATACTGAAGGTGTATTTTTAGGAAAATGCATCCGTTTTTTAAATTTGTATATGTCTGAATAATGTATTTTTTGTTTAATGATTTATCTGTTTTAATTGGTAGCGTGTGACATTTGTATTGCTTATTATACCTCTAGTGTATTGTGTAGTTACTTGATTATTTCTTATTTATTACTGACATTTTTCATATGAATTGTTATAATTTTTTTAGTATCCATTTGACATAGTTTAATTAAGTATTATTAGTTTTCAATATTCCTACTTACTTATGTATACCTACCATATGAGCGTCTTGGCTTTCCTAGCTGTAAGCTTGTATAAATAAATAAATTAAATAAATAAAATAAAAGGTAAAAACGAAACCCTTATGACACGGACGCGTGACGTAAATATATGAATTTTAAACATGCGGGCCACTTGTGAGGCGTAAATTAGAAAATAAAAAAAAATAGTTATGCAACCTATATCGTGTGTCATATCAAATGAAAGGGCTTATTGTACATAGGGATCTTAAATATATTTTCTTTTGAATTTCAAGTATTATAGTTTAGAAGTTATTTAGGAAAATAGGCGAAAATTGACCATTCCCCCCCTTTATTTCCGAAACTACTGGGGCTAAAATTTTGCAAAAAATACAGAAAATAGTTCTTTACCTATAGATTACAGGAAAACCTATAAGAAGTCTATGGTATTTAAAGTAACGTAGTAAATTTCAGATAATCATGTACGGAACGGAACCCTCTCCACGCGAGTTTAACTCGCACTTGTCCGGTTTTTTTTTTTAATTATCGAGACAAAACACTATTATTATTAGACTAATATGCTTCGAGAAACGGGCCCCTGGTCGCTAACTAATAAAATTTTCATTGTAGTGCCGATAGCTGCCGCTCGTAGGACTTTTTATACGTTGTGATTCTATCTTGACTCTAGCGGGAATAAATTACGGATATCCATATCCATAATTATAAGTGAGAAAGTGTGTTTGTACCTATGTTTCGTGTTCGTTCACCGCCCAATGGCTTAACAGAATTTCATAAAAAATGGCACATACGTAGCGCGCTATATGGAGATGGACGTAGGATAAAAATCCCGGTATTCTGAAAGGAGTTTCAGGTATATTTATAAATACAGGAAATATGAGATACCTATGCTTCTCAATAAATAGATGGCGCTGCGCGCGACACGCTTTCCACGTGCAGTCGCGGGCATAAGCTAGTTTAAATAAAGTTTTATAAAAAAATAAGAGTAGTTTTAAAAGGAATAAATTTAAGGTAGACGTTTTGTGACGTGAGCCTTGTAAACTGCAGTTTGCTTGTAAAGTGAATTCATCCGTACTCGTCTTATTTGGTAAACAAGTTATTTTATTCTAAGTAGAGCAATGCTTGGTGAAAAGTTGGCAAAGTGATGTCTAAAATATTATGTTTGGCAAAAAGAAGTGAAAATAAAATGACAATTTTGCTATGAATCTCGACTTTTATTGTGGCATCTTCTTGAAATTCCATTATCCTCCTAAGGCCGAAAAAGCACTGTTCTGAATCCCTATCGAAACAACCATTACACACTACGTACGAATATACACTGTGGGTGTACAAGTCTTGGAGGTTGCCAACGCGGCTTTCGGATCGAGACCACTGAGTAAAGATTATATACTGTGTCGAGACGGCGGTTGCTTTGTGGCAGCATATCAAAGCATGCACATTATTCTAATGGACAAACCGTACTTATTTCCCTAAAGCACCGCTAGCACGAAACTATGACGTCATGAGGACTCTTTTAACGCGTCTCTGAACCTAGGTCAGGGGTCGGCAACCATGTGACAGTAAAGTCGTGCCACAGTGGCAAAATGAGGTAGAAGCCGGCTGCACTTGTTCATAATAAATAAATAAATCAGAGGACAATCTTTACACAAATCGATCTAGTCCCAAAGTAAGCTCTAAAGGCTGTGTTATGGGTACTAGACAACGATATACATACTTATACAGATAAAAAAATACTTAAATACATAGGAAACATCCAAGACTCAGGAACAAACATTCGTGCTCATAACACAAATATTTGCCCTCACCGGGGATCGAACCCGGGACGCTAGCTTCGGAGGCAGGGTCACTCCCAACTAGGCTAACCGCGTCGTCGCGAATGATTTCTATAGTAAGTATCTATCTATGTATCTAGGTATTATAATAATACTTCGGCTGCTCTACGGAAAAAGAAAGTAACTGACATTTTTTTTAAATACCGGTATTGAAAAAAGTAATATCAGTTTCTTTTTCCGTAGAGCAGCCGGCTTATGAAGACTTTCCTTTACAAAACAGCCTCGGGCTGCGCATAACCAACCGCTGACCTGGGATATGTATGGAGTACCATGTAAGGGAAAGAAATAAACAAAACATTTAGCTCATTAATTTTATTAGTGCAATAAGGCGTACCGCGGCACGCGCGTACTCGCTCGTTCAATAAAATGCATTAATAACTTAAACTATAACATACTGAACGCAAGTAATCTAGACATACGAATTAGTGAAGTTGAGACATTGTTTTGGTATGAAATGTGATGAAATCAGACATCTGCTTGCATCCGTAACGACCACCATTTGAAACCAGATTTCAAAGGCGAAGTGTGAGGGTAAGCCGGTGCATAATTTCTTAACTCAAACATTATAATATCATTCATTACTTCTTGTATTAACATAAAAAATGCATATTACATAACTTTTTCACGTAAACACAATATTTAATGAGTAATAATATAATGTTTAAAAATACAAATGGTACACCGGCTTACCCTCACGCTTCGCCTCTGCCAGATTTATTTCAAACTATTCTCAGTACAGAATCAAAATTTCCTTGAAAGTAATAGTAACCATTGACACGTAATGGTAATTACAAACGTGCCATTAAAGACTGAGTCGTAGGCGAGTTGTGAATTTTAAATGGCCTCCCTATCACTTTTGTATCACAATACACTATTTCTTACGACCATACTTAAGCGCGCGTTCAACGTAAGTGTGGCTCTTGTATTACAAGGAGTATGAAAATAATGATCGGATTATTAAACACGTTTTGCAAAACCGTACTATGATAATTCGCGTTAAGCGGAATCCTGGCTGTAACGTAAGGTTTTTAACAAAGTTATTTATAATAAAAATAAAATACTTCATGTAAAATTATTAATAGTCATTTTTAGACTTAACGTGAATCCTAGCGAATTGTTCCAGACATATAAAAAATATCTAGGCGCAGGCATATTTTGCGATTTGTGAATACCCCTGGAAAGAGATAAACCTATCCCTAAGAGCGAGATAGAAATATATCACCAAACGCATAGTAAAAGCGGTGGAAATTATATGCAGTTTACCCTTACTTTTTCACATTACGTAATATTATACATGATGATCATTTCGCAGATATTTCATACATCTGGGCCTAAAAACTATATGCACGTATATCTTATATTATCTGAGTATCGACCCTATGGGATTTTTGTGTAACTATTCCTCTCCCGAAAGCTTAGTCGATGGCATCCTCCACCACTTTAAAAAGCTAATTATGTAGCGTAGTGGTAGTGCCACGAGTTCCATTGTCAAGGATTTTCCTTCTTGCGAGGGTGTCACTTCACACAAGTGCATAATTATTTCTTCCTCTCCGACACATTCTACAATCTGTTGTCATAAAGTCCCAACTTGGCTATGATATTCTTAACCCTGAAGTGACCGGTGACTTCAATCATGTATAAGAGATTTTTTCTGACAAGTTTCTTAGGTATAGTTTTGACCAGACCATATATGAAGAGATACCGTTGTTAAATTTCGGCATAGGAAAGACATCTTTTAGTTAATTATGTATTTATTATTTATTACAAATTATTATTAACTCCTCTGCTGCACTGGGAGTGAAGAAATAGCATAGAATGCGTGCAGATGCTTATCATCCTGGCATGTCGTAAAAGTCGACTAAGGGACGGGTCCTCTCCAACATGGTGGACTATCTGTATGGGCGATGGGCTGATCACCTGTCACCATACGGTTCATCATACCATCAGAGGACTAATTCATCGAACGTGACAAGTAGTCTTGTGGCTCTGCTCACCCCATTAGGGATTTCGGGCGTGATACTATGTATGTATGTATTATTCAACTTATTTGTTCGTTTGTCTTTCCGGTTCTCGGAAGGAAATTTTTAACTGGTCCCCAAAGTGCAATGGTCAAAAGTACTTAAATTATCCATCCATCGTGAAGAAATAAAGTTTATACAATTTCTGCCAAATGATCATGAGTCGAATGTTACATTTATGCGAAAAAACGCCTCCCAATATGGACCTAAACTATGTTACTGGATAGAGTCAGCTGGTGACCTCACGTCGTCGATTTTGAGGATCATCTTAACGAGCTGGGTGGCCAGCGCTATCTGCTGCTTCTTCGAGTGGAGGGATTCGATCACGTTCATGGTCTTCATGTCATTTGAACCTGAGGACAAGGGTACATGTGCTTAAGTTCAGTGGTATATTTAGTTGGAGAGCAAAATATTATTATACAAGGGCTTCTAGAATAGGGGTCGTCCACAAATTACGTAACGCAATTTAGAGGGGGGGTGGGGGTCTGGCCCAGGGTTACGGTCCTGGTACGTTTGGGGAGGGGGTTCAAGGATAGCGTTACGTCGCGATTTTATAATATTGTACAATTAATGTAAACTTATGAAACTAGTGGCTCCGTGAGCTGTAGACCTCGCGACAAAAGACTTCAAAAAACTGAATCTAAAACAAAAACCCTTTGAAAAGTAAGAAATAATGATTGGCCTTGCGACAAACTTAACTTTGCCGTTGAAAAACTGACACCTCAATACATCGACATACGTAGATTCAGTTTACCAACACCGCCAGTAAGTTTGTAATTGCAAAAACCTCCATATCTCCGCCATTTTCAAATATTTCGAAAAACTGAATCGACAAAAAAAAAACATTTACCGAACCTCCTCACAAAATTTCACGAGAATCGGTTGAGAACTGCGAGCTGTAAACGAGAACAAATGGATATCCGCTGGACATTGGAAATTGGACATCCGAAAGCATTTTTGCTCAAGCTGAAACGGAGACGCTTCGCTCCTAAAGAAATGGAACTGAAATACGTTCATAGATGATTATACCTCGTCCAATGTAAAAAGAGCGCTGACGGCTGTATAAAATGAAATCTCTTTTGAAATTGGCCGAGCTATAGAATTCTGAGAATAATTCTTATGTCGTCCTTGAAACTACACATTCGTGTTTTATTTGAAAATATTAATTTTTCTACCTTTATATTGGGCAAAAACTTTTTACAAAGCATCTGTTACGTAATGGAATGGAGAGGGAGGGGGGGGGGGGGGTCCCCGGCTAAGCGTTACGGTTTTGTTACATGGGGGTTGTAGACCCCAAGAATCACGGGCGAAGCGAGGTATTCTGTAGGAACTAGAGTGTAAACGGGGAATCAAGCTGTGAAGCCCGAAATATAAACATTTTTGCTGCAAATGTCAAATTTCAACCCATAGGAACCAAATTTATCGGCAGAGTGAATATTGGGAAGGCCATTAATATTGTGTCATCTATCCACGATGATCTATAGGTTGACCACTTAAATGAGTCTTCGCCCGCGCGGCACAGGGGCGCGGGGCAGGGTTCGAAAGGATAATTATCGTGATAATAACAGATCGATAATTATCGATTTATAATAACAAAAAATTTTGCTCGTGAAAGTAAACTGTATTCGAAGTATTCGAACGTGTATTTCCGCACTTTTTTTTTTAATGTGGCTTTCACATCTCCGTTTTGTAGACGAGATGTATTTTGCCAATATCAAAGTTGACTTTAGAACTTTGCCTCTTCTTTAGTTTTTCTTTAGCTTTGACTTTTTCGTCTATCTGAACGCACGAAGTGTCAACGTGACAATTATAAAATGTACTTATTTGTTTTGAAAATTATAAAATGCATTTGTTTTTATTTATTTTTTGTTAGAATTTGTTATGAAGCTATATAACAGCGGAATTTCTTATGAAACAATATAACAAACGATTTTCTTATACTGGTGATAATTATCCGATAATTATGAAGAAGCGTAATTATCTTGATAATTTTGAACCCTGGCGCGGGGGCATGGCGACAAAGGGGACCGAGAGAGGTGCGGGCGGCAGGCGCATATTTCTTTTCATTCATTTCACGCCGCCCGCACCTCTCTCAGGCCCCTTTGTCGCCATGCCCCGCGCCCCTGTGCCGCGCGGGCGACGACTCATTTAAGCGGTCAACCTATAAAGATGTATTCCACGTGACATACCATTGCCCATGCAGTCCACACCCAGGTTTGAGTTCTTCTCAGCGACTTGACGCGCCTTTACCTCTGATAAGGCGTCGATGGGAGACAGGCCGCTAGAACAAACAAAAGAACCATTAACGTTACATTCAACGGCCCAAAATAGGATAACATTTCTGCAGCCTATATTTTGGATAACACACATCTTGTACCAAACTAAGATTCCCTGTCGTATGGGAACTAGACGATACGAATATTAGGAAAGATGCATTTTTTTTCATCTTGTATTAGAATGTGCCGAGTAACAGAAACCGATCTGTGTACGCAACACATTATTATGTTGATTATTTTATGGGTTATGAAGCTTTGAAAAGTCATTGTTCATACCACTCGCAAAACCACTCCATACAAAATGGACAACAGCTATGACGTCACAGCTGTCGTTGGACTGTACAAAATGTGTGGCGTTTAAATGAAATCTGCAATTATTACCGAAAATACTGTTTTTAGACCCACATCGTAGAAATAAAACATGACATAAATTTCTAAAAAAAACTAAAAAACAATATATATTTTTCGCTAATTTTGACCCTTAATCAAAAATTATCTACTTATTTCTGTAGTATACTTTTGTTTACATTTACTTTCATAATATATCAGTACCTCATTTTGATTTTCATGCAACTTCTCCATTTGCTGATAAATGATTTGAAAATGAAAATGAAAATATTTATTTTGCAAGTAGGCCCCACGGGCTCTTTCACATGTCTGAATCTACCAGCGCTTCGAAAGGTGACATCTGCTGAGAAGAAACGCCGCAAGAAACTCAGCAGTAAGTCTTTTTTCAACTTTGACATTAGAGTTTTATCTTAAATGCAAAAAACAAACCTAATGGGTACAAATTAATTCTAATAAGTGACTAATAGGTAAGGGAGATGTATAGTCTCCGCGTCTGGGCAAGTTAAGTAACTTAGAGATGTATGAAGCGTCTAAGGGTCATGATAATAAAATAATAATTGAAACAAAGAAACATCTTAATTGATTAATCTAGGTTAAATAAATGGAGGTGTAGACAGTCTCCACGGTCAATATCTATATATATAAAAGAAGAATTTGGCTGACTGACTGATCGGGTGACATATCAACGCACAGACAAAACTACTGGAGCTAGAAGTCTGAAATTTGGTACAGGTATTCTTAAGGTAATGTAGGCGCCTGCTACGAAAGGATTCTACGAAAATCAATCCCTAAAGGGGTGAAATAGGAGTTAACAATTTGTATGGACATCCGTCATTTTTTAGCTTATTAACATGAAAATGAGAATTAAGGCTTCTGAATAAAAATAAATTATGAAAATTTAGTTAATTGATTTTGGGGTAGCTTTGAAATTTCATCCCATAAGGGGCAAAGTTTATATGGAAAATACCGCGGGTGAAGCTGTGGCGGGTTCTCTAGTTTTAATTATAAATTGAATTTGAAGGCGTCTAGTTACCTGTTCTCGGCTAGCGCGAGCGGCACTGACTCGAGGGCGTCCGCGAAGGCGCGGTACGAGTACTGGTCGAGGGAGGAGATGCTCTCCGCGGCGCGCGCGACGGCCAGCGAGCACGAGATCTCCGCGGCGCCGCCCCCGTACACTACGCGCGAATCCTGCAAACAAAACTAGCTTATAACGTGTAACACCACGGACCCTATAGACCAGGGGTCACCAATTAGTTTCGCTCCCTCGTGTCTTTGCATGATTCCAGCTTATTCGCACTATTCCATCCGAATGGTATAGTTCGGTACATAAAACTTAATGATAATTATTATGGGCCAGGTTAGCCCTCTTTGCCTGTAGTACAGTTGGCTATGTCCGGTTGACAGGACTATGGTAAAAAAAAAGTGTTACAGTTGATCCGACCATTTCTTTTTTCAGTGAACCGTGATATGTGGAGTACAAGTGTACATTTACGATATGATTGAAATAAATAAACATAATTTAAATTTATTTCTTCAATACTATACCAGACACAAAAACCAAAATTCATAGTAATAGTTTTGAGGGTCGAACCAAGTGGAATTCAATGATCCTCATGGCTCGAGGGGCTAACCAAGTAAAATTTAAAAATCCTCATGGTTCGCAGATCGAAACAAGTGGACTTTTAAATATCCTCTTGGTCCGATGATCGAACTAAGTGGAATAAAAAAATCCTGATAGTCCGACATGTCGGACAGCAAGGAATCAAAATTCCTCGTCGTCTGATATGTCGAAAAACGTTGTCGAACCACGTGGCTGAAGGGAAAAAATATGCGTTCAATATTTTTTTATAATGTAAATGATGGACTAAAAATTCTACCTATTGTGTGCGTGCGTACCTGGACGAGACTGCGCACGATGCAGAGCGCGTCGTGCACGGAGCGCTTGGCCTCCTCCACGATCATGCGGTTGCCGCCGCGCATCAGCAGCGTCACGGCGCGCGAGTTGCTGCACTCCTCGATGACCAGCATCTCTTCCTTGGACGTGCCGAACGCTGGAACGAAACGCATGGTTACAATAATGTTCCGAACCAGGGTTCGATGATATGTCGTGTTGTTTATTTCGTTGATAATTATATAAGTTTGTATTTATCAAACATTGATTTTATTGACTTCATTCAATTAAGGAAGTATATTTTTCGCCACCACCACCACGTCATGTCCGCAGTACATCTATTTTATTTTTCAAGTTTTGTTTCATTTGCACCAAATAACGGCAATGAGTAATTTTGTACGAACAATGATTTAAAATATACAAATTGTGTGATTATTAATAATTATTTAGTATGTGAAATAAAATTAGAACCCGATTTGACTACTCGAGTGACAACAGCGCTAGTGGCCTTTCCCTACCGTTTGACGTTACGGTCCGGACACATGGAAATTCAATCAAGAATATTTCCGTGGGAACAACGGTATCGACATTTTTTTGACATCAAAAAATCGAGGAGAGTGCAAAGTTATAGAAAATACATTTTCTGATTATAAAAGTACTATGGGCCAGAAACATTTTTCGCTTTTTCTTGTAATTTAATCAACTTCCGGTACAAATAACATAGGCACAGCACATAACACACGTAATCTTAAATGTCATTTATCTCCTTTAAAAGAACGGTAAAGTGGTTTTATTTTTTATTACACTTATGCGAAACGACTAATAGTACCATACTATTCAATTTCAGCGAAAAATATACAAATCGATATATTGGGTATACATCCTTAAGTACGCCAAACTGATGATAGATGGCATTGTATTTGAAAATCTTAAAATTTTGACACTTATATTTCTACTAGATGCTTAGATTATAGAAGTAAAAGATCAAACGTTGGGGACCTCAAACCATGCCGCCTAAAACGTCAACTACAGGCCACACGGATTGATACAAAACACATGCGCATTTGTTTGGCCTGTAACGTTATGATACTAAATAATATTGGCAATTAAGTGTTTATTTGTGACAGCATTATTACCACCAAATTAAGAAGAGTTCCAATCTTCTTAATTTGGTTGTACTGTCACTTGTCAAGAAACATGTTTGATATCGAACGTCATTTTTAAAGCTAGAAGCTTGAAACCTCGTAGTGTCCGGGAGTCTGTATGTCGTTTCCTGGCGCTGTCTCCGTTTCCTATTGTGTCTCCTTAATAAACTGTTATTGACCTTTTGGCTTAATAGCCTTAATATTTGTATTATTAGGACATGAAATGTTATATTTCAGATTGTTTTTGATATTTGGAGACCTTACATCTCCATCTTTATACTTGACCATGGAGACTGTCTACATCTCCATGTAACCTAAATTAATCAATTTAGATGTTTTCTCTGTTTTAATATTATTCTTATTATTATGACCCTTAGAGACTTTATACATCTCTAAGGCACTTAAATTTACTTGTTCAGACGCGGAGACTATACATCTCCCTTATTAGTTGTATAAGATCATTAATTTGTGCCCATTAGGTTTATTTGTTGCACTTTTTATGTTAGTTTTAGTTATATGTAATTTTAAAGTGGAAAAAAGACTTACTGCTGAGTTTCTTGCGGCGTTTCTTCTCAGCAAATGTCACCTTTCGAAGCGCTGGTAGATTCAGACATGTAAAAGAGCCCGTGAGGCCTACTTGCAAAATAAATATTTTCATTTTCATTTTCATTTTCAAACGATTTTTTAGGCTGTTCGATATAAGTAAATATGACATTCAAAGTTTGTAAAAGTTTTACCCTCAAGGGTGCAAAATAACAATAGGGAATAGGAGATGAAAGTTTGTATGGAAATATGTAAGATTTTTGTGAATGTTTTATAAGTTTGCGACAAGAGACAAATTAGCCTAAATAATTAAAAATGCTACCCAAAGACACTATTGCACGCCGCGGACGAAGTGTCGGGCACAGCTAGAAAATAAATAAAAAATTACTCACCGAGCTCGCGCACCAGGCCGCACTTGCCCAGCTTGTCCGGGGTGAGCTCCTCGAAGCGCGGCACGATGCGGCCACCCGTGGCGATGGCGATGAGCTCCATCTCGGGCCCGCCCACCCAGCGCACCGCCGGCAGCCCCTCCGACAGCAGCAGGTGGTTGGCCTCGTCGTCGAAGCCCCACTGGCAGATGGCCAGTGTCGCACCGGTGTCCTGTACGGTTAAATTAATACTAGAAGCTCAAAGGGCTTGTCTATGGGTACTAGATGATGATATACATGCTCATATAGATAAATAAATACTTGACTCATGAACAGACATTCGTGCTCATCATACAAGTATTTGCCCTTAACCGGGATGGAACCCGGGACTACTAGCTTCAGAGGCAGGGTCACTACACTACCAACTACGCAAACCGCATCGACTCAGCAAATCTTTTATCGTAAATGGGATACTATTTCATGGTATACAGATGGTTTAGGGATTCAATGGTTTTCTGTGTGACTTTGGCCACTCATTAAAATATCAGATAACTGATATACCTGATTCCTGAAATAACAGATTCCCGAAATACCAGATTGCCAATAAATTTGTTTTCTAATAAAACCAGTTGCCCAAAACACCTGATTAAATAATAAAAATAAATTAATAGCCCAGATACAAAGATCTGGTATTTTGGAAGTGTGATAATAATAATAACAGGAACCATGTGTAATGGAAAATTGGTTAATTTTTGACTTATCGTCAGCAGTCTTATTTTCGAAATGGCTTTACTTTGCTGTCAGTAAAATGTCATATTACTGGACTGGTTTGGGAAGAGTATCAGATCTGTTCTTTTCTTCCAGTCGACACTACAGTTCGGATAGCCTTAATGACCGCTGACTTTCAACAGAAGAATCCAGAAGACATTGTAATGTACTATACCTTGACGCGGCGCACCATCTCCAGGAACTTGTCGTGCTCGTAGGCGCGCAGCTCGCGGTACTGCTCCGCGGAGCCCACCTGGAGCTTATGCTTGGTCTTGGGCTTCGGGGGCTCAAACGGACAGGTCAGGATGGCGAGCTTCACGTCCTGTAACAACGGGATGTTGTGTTACCCTTTCAACACCATTGTCGTGATGGTCATCATCATCTAAAGTCTATATACGTCCCACTGCCGGAGACATGGTCCCGCTAACACCGGTCAGGGTTCGAAATTATCAAGATAATTACGCTTCTTGATAATTATCGGATAATTATCACCAGTCAAGAAATTAATTTGTTATATTGTTTCATAACAAATTCTAACAAAAAATAAATAAAAACAAATACATTTTATAATAATTTTTTTCGGATGGACGCAAGTGCGGAAATACACGTTCGAATACTTCGAATACAGTTTACTTTCACGCGCGAAATTTTTTGTTATTATCAATCGATAATTATCGATCTGTTATTATTACGATAATTATCATGATAATTATGATAATTATCCTTTCGAACCTTGCCACCGGTATAACTCTGACAGCAGTCAAACTACTACTTTTTATTTTAAATAGTGATACGGCTGTTTATTATGCTTTAAACTTATTAATTCTATTAATATCAATTAATTTTGGCAATTGCTTGTTACAATTTAACATTCAATGGTTGAGTTGCTAAGTGTTGCCATACACAACGTATTGTTCTCTGTCGCTCGTGTCGTCACCTAGGGGCCACCGATAATCAGCGCCGAGTCTCGCCACGGCATAACGCTGAGTGGCACCCTCTTCGGCACCGTTCGGCACAGCGGCTTATGTATATTGTTTACTTTGCTTTCCTTGTTATCTGTCTGTGTCAAATGTGTTTTGAATAAAGACTTAGGGAAATATATAATGTGATACGAAAATCGCAGAGGTGCGATCCAAGATTTGAGCTTGCGACCCACAGTACGAGAGGCCACTAGGCCACCACTACACATTGCACAAGTGCTTGCAAATTCCTTTAAATTAAGGCTGGCTCTGTACCTATAAATAAATAAATAAATCAGGGGACAATCTTTACACAAATCGATCTAGTCCCAAAGCTCTAAAGGCTTGTGTTATGGGTACTAGACGACGATATACATACTTATATAGAGAAATAAATACTTAAATACATAGGAAACATCCAAGACTCAGGAACAAACATTCATGCTTATCTCACAAATATTTGCCCTTACCGGGGATCGAACCCGGGACGCTAGCTTCGGAGGCAGGCTCACTCCCAACTAGGCTAAACGCCTATATCCTATGACCTATAGTTGTGATGGTATGACAATTTAAATAGTGACATATTTATCACAACTAGTCAGCTCCCAGTGTGTGTTTCCGCTTGAGTGGGACCGCAAAATATGCGTCCGAGACTACACCACGTCAATTGAGCCTTGTTTCATATAATTACATAAGTATCGGCAGCCGCTGTCACCTTAGCTTTTGGTGTTATGTAAACCTCGCAAACCTTGTAGACTGAACTGTCGTTCACTAGGCTGTACTTGTAGCCTTTGCCTAGATATACTGTTGTGGATTCTCATACCTTGAGCACTTTGGGCATCTGCGGATGGCTCATGGTCTTATCCACGACGACTCCTCGCACTAGCAGCGAATCCTCCATGCGGCCCCCCACTTTGCCCTCCACTTTGATCAGCTCGAAATTCACGTCACGCTTCTCTAGGTCGGCTACTGACAGCACCGCCTGCAAATGGAGGAAAGTCACTTATTGTCACCTGCCTTAAATCTTCTAGCGGGTGAAAAAACAATGTAGCTGTGTGCCACATTAGCACCTATTAAAATAAACAGTACCTGGATGACCGAGCTTTGCTCCTATTATTTTTTTGGTTAATCATGTTTTTTGAAATTATATTTAGATACGAATTTTATGCGTTTATAAAGGGCTCCCAATAATAGTTTTTCTCACAGAAGAAGGAACTTGACAAAAATAATCCTCTGAACTCGAACCAGGGTCTTCTGGTTTCGGGACCGCCCGATTTCCCACCTGAGCTATTATACCCATGCAGATGGTGGCGAAATTTACCTTCGTATTCTAACGATATTGTAGCAGTTTTTCATCGCTTGAAAACACGGATAAAGCGACGTTTTCTAAAAAAGAAACCTAGCTAGATCGATTTATCGCCCCCGAAACACCCTGTATACTAAATTTCATAAAAATCGTTGGAGCCGTTTCCGAGATTCAGATACATATAATATATATATTATAAGTATGGTGATAATTGCTTGTTTAAAGGTATTAGATAATAACAAGATTAGCACTCACATCAACAGCAATCTCTGCCATCAGCCTGTGACACTTGACCACCACCTTGCTGCCAAGCGTAGTCATGGCAACCTTAATCAAGTTCTCTCTGGTATCCTTGTTGACGGGGAACGCTTCGCTGATGCTGTCAAGATGTGCTAACGCTGTGGCTGCTGCCATCTCAAAGCCATCGGCGATACGGATGGGATGAATGCCTTTGTCGAGGAGGTTGGAAGCTTGCTCCATAAGAGCACCTGGCGGGAGGAAATTAATGATACAGGATGTTGAATGAGCTCATGTCATGGATGACAGAAAAAGTTGATTCTTTTTATTGTGGATGTAGATTTGAGCTTGGCTTTGTCTCCTCTGGTGGTTAATGTTATAAAATAAAATTTTACTTACAAATGTAGGAACATAGCGTTAAATCTTACTGGCCTATCTTGGAGTTCTAGATGAATCTAGATTTTTATGTTCTTTTTTTTTTAAGGTGTTTTTGATGTACAATGAAACGTTTTACATGCATACATACCAAACTCATAATCTGCTATTAATATTGTTGACATAATATTGATATTATAATCTAATGCTAAAGGAGGCGGGTTACTATCATTAATCAAAACGCTCCTTTAAAATTAAAAAGAAATAATGTGAAATACAAATCCATTCCAAATTCAATTCTAACGCAGAGGAGTAAAGTTTAAAACAAAAGTGAATTTCATTCCGACTTATTTCCTTTTATTTTTAAACATGCGAAAATCTAAAAATATTCTACCTAATTAGACGAGACTTAATTTAGGATTTATGTTCAAATTTCTACTGTTGAATTGATCATAGATTATTTTCAATACCTACCAGCCAAAACAACAACTCCAGTAGTGCCATCACCGATTTCATCATCCTGACTCTGGGCCAGTTGCACCATGAGCTTGCCGATCTGGTGTTCCACATCCATGAGCTTCAGGATGGTGGCACCGTCATTGGTGACAGTTACGTCTCCATCAGGTGACACCATCATCTTGTCTAGACCACGAGGCCCGAGGGACGTGCGCAGGATGATTGCGATCTGACGTGCCGCTGAGATGTGGGACTGGAAGTAATTAAGTATATTTTAGTTGCATACTCTACGCTGCCTTGCTACAAAAACAACATAAAGGAGGGTGTCGCGTGAGACAAGACGGTACCATAAGCTACTAGGCAATTCATTTCTTGGCTTATATTTCTCCACTCCTCTAGCTTTTGCACATTATTTCGTCCAAATGGAATTTGTATCATATTTCCTGTATTTATTGATGTTGCAGAGTGCGTTTAGTGTTAATGGAACTAATAATCAGCCTAACAATAAAAGATATAGTAAGAAACGACTTCTACGTTTTTCGTTTAGTTAAGTGACAGTAAAAGATTATCAACACAATAGTTGCTAAGCTACAACATTTATAAGGATTTTACACTTATAGAAGAGTGACTGGAGTTTAAAATGCTCAAGCCGGGTTTATGTATATGACAATCTATTATGATAGAAAGTAATGTGGTGGAGGAAACGTTTTTGTATTTTCTCAATTCTGTTCAAGTGAACCAGGTAGCTTAGATTCCAAACAGGGGAAAAATATTCAAGTATACTTTTGACTAGGCATATACTGATTTTAAATAATGTTATTATCAGGGAACACTTAATAAACTAACTTTAAAAGTTGATTTTGCTTTGCTTTTACATGCACAGTAACTGTTTGTTTATTTTTCTCTTATATATGGTCAAGAGAGTGTATAAGAAAAACAGATGTAGAGAAAAAGAGACAGTGAGAGAGATTTTGGTTGGTTGGTGTTAATGGTGCTTTTATCATTTGAGATATGATACATTATTTGTGAATTACATTCAAAATTCCTAACTATCTAAGCTTAGTTTATGCTCACATAGCTATGGTGGAATTAAAAAAGAAACAAAGAAAAAGAGGAATATTTGTGCAGTAACAAAGCAGATAAACCAATTAATCATCTAATACCATGAATCAAGATCTACACAAGAAAAGACAACTTATTTTATCAAGTAAAAAACTACCTTGAGGTATTATTTTATAAGTAAAAGTAAGCTATGTCCTATATCATGTGACTCATTGACAGAATACACCTGGTCGTATTAATGCTAATATCTTGAGTAAATTGACTGATTCAGTCAAGTTTCTGCCCTTAATAGACGTTGCTGGAGTGTAATAAGATAATAAAACCCAGTTAAATGTTATTTAAAAAAGATTTTTCATGATTTTTATGAATATTCTAGATACATCTTAGTATGAGAGGTTATATGAAATTACCTCAATTTTCTGCAATTGAAGGTGTTAGAGAAGTAAAATAGAGTGTCCAGAAGGGGTTACAAAAGTGATGTAGCAGGTAATAACAGGAATATCAATAAAACTTACCCTCAAAGCATCTAAACCGGTCAGCCGTTTTTGCTGATCCTGATCCCTTAATATTATAAATGGACGTCCATATTCGTCAAACGCGACGGCTCCGGGAAACAGAGCCATGTTTCACGTTAAAATCACTTCACAAATTCAAGATGCAAGCAGATTCAGAAAACAAAATGTTTACGGTCCAAAATAATTCTGAAAGAAAACAAATGACACTTGACAGTTAGAATTTGACATTTGACGACGGTGTTGCCCCCGTAAAAAATATATGCTATTCGAGTTATGAAATAAAATGTCGCTCGAATGTATGACCCATATGTCCGCGACGAAGGTATGAATGACCATAGGGAGTTTACACATTATGATATCCGGTGTCCGACGCCGATTCGACATCGGGGCAAGTAAAATGTAATGAAATCACGCTGCAATGCCCCTTGAACGCACACCTGCCTGCTTCATTTCCCCTATGTCTAAAAAATAAAAGTATACGCTTCGCGGGGCGGTGGCTTGAATGCGGGCGCCCGTAAATATGTAACTGCCTTTCACATTGTCTGAACCGATATCGGATCTGACACTGTGATGTGGATGGCTCTGCCGGACCCCGTGGGTATTGGACAATAATGCTCGTGTGTGTGCTATATGTATAAATATTCTCTTGTGTATGCGTGACTGACACCGGAGCCGGTATATTGCCTAAACTGGAACGATATTATCGGACTTCAGTCTCCATCACCGATATCGTGTCGGATAATGTGAAAACGCTTTTAACATTATAATTATTTAGTCTACTCTGAGGCGCATTGCAGCTGCAGCAAGCAATTATTCTTTTAGAGTTTGACTGCGACGACTTATCGATGCACTTAATAACTACGCAGCTACAAGCTAGAACCTAAAATGAAAACTTTTCAGTCTGGTTAAACATCAGTACGACTGAGCCTTGTTTCACACGTACCACAACCACAACACGTGGTGGGGCGCATATTTTGTATGGAAAATGAATAGTACAATTCACACGTACCACATTTTGCAGTCATTATCGACCGCGTGTGAGGTACGACCTGCAGCGACACTATTCACACGTAACCACTGCTCGACCGCATTTTAACGTTGCGACGTGGTGTGGTTGTGGAACGTGTGAAACAACCCTAACTAAACTTACTTGCCATCAAGTTGATACCAATCCATGTAATAAACATAACCTTCGTAAGTTTTTACGGCACAATAAAAAAAAACAAAATTAATGTTACGTTACTTTATTTCAGTTAGCCTATATACAATCCCGTGTATTCCTTCCCGTCTTCCCTGGCTCGACTTTGGATTTCATTATGTTTGTGAGCTCGCTCACGGCTGGTACCGGACTTAAAACTAGGAGCAGTTAATTATCTTGTGACTACAGCGCCTACATTGTGAGTTCCTGAAACAAAAAGGATAGATTAATTAATGTTGATGAAAAATAAAACGTTGCTTCTATCGATGGAATGATTTTTTGTGTAGCTGGAACAGACTCAGAATTAAGTTTTCAACACAAATTTTGGTCAGTTGAATACACGTTTGAATTTGCATTATTTTTAGGTAAAAATAAGAGGTTAGAAGGAACCGCTTTGAGTGAGCAGCAGAAGCCATGAGGCTGATAATCATAACATCGTATCTGTCTTTAGTACGGTCGTTTGTGTCATTCGGGGACAAATGATATGGTATCCTTACTTCGACGAGAGTGTGACATTATTTAACTAACTGCAATATACTTAACCTGCGGGATCTTCAAGCCTTTAATTAGCAAAAGAACGGCGCAAACGTAATTTGACAGGTAAAAACTGGTAACGAAAATGACGGATTCCATATATTCCCCAACAGTGTTGATAGTTTTTTAAAAAAAAATTATGAACACATATTTTATTTCTTTATAAAATCATTCAAAACTAACAAAGATAACGCCCATCAAAGTTCAGGAGTGGGGACTAATGACGTCACTTAATGGTAAAAAGTGTACAAAGTTTTTTTATAATGTAAATGACGGACTGATTAGAATTTTTCTGGAAACTAGCCTATTGTAACTTGTTGCTTTATAAAAGGCATCAACTATTTGGATAGGCGGACACATTTTGGATTGCTGGGCTATCGTAAACTTTTTTACATCTTACCATGATAGCGTTGACAATGTCAGACTGGTTGTTACGCAGCGCCCGCACGGCGCGGGCGCGCGACACGTTGGCCTGCGACATCACTATCTCCACATCCTTCTCGTCCACTCCGGACTCGTCTACTCCTTCTTCATCTTCCTCTTCGGCTATAGGTGCTACTGTCTGTAAATGAACAGCCAATCATTAGTTAACAAGCGTGGCTAAAGCTTGTGTTGGGTAAACAAAAGGGAAATACACTTCAATGGGTAAAAGTTATGCAGCCCTAATAGCTAGCCAATACGATAACTAGGCAGGCGGAACGAGTTGTGCTAATAGGTTTTTGGCCGAACTCACAAACACCACTTAAGCAATGATAAGAGATTAAATAGTTATTTGTCCCTCAACTAGTCATCAAATTTTTTATTTATAAAGTCAACAAACAAGGTCAAAAATTACAAGAACAAGAATATTAAAACAGAATTAAAATTAACTAACCTAAAAAACCCCACCCTGCATCGTGCCTGGCCCAAATGTCCCCATTATGCCGGCCGCTTTACCGTTATCAATTTATACTTAAACGCCACTTTAATTAAATATCAATTTGAGTGGCCTTTATGAATTAGGCCATTTAGGTGTTACTTTCTAGGAGAAAGCTAGTTTGACACACATTTTAATAAGGGATTTTAAACATGGAGACATTTTCACACACAGTTGATGGGCGTTGTGTATCGTTGTCACTTACAAACTATAAAAAAAAGAGACTGATGTTTTTACATCACTGTTGACTTTGTAAATAAGTAAATTTCGTTGTCTGCAACGCTTAAAGAATGATACTCTCAAAGTATGATTCTTAATTTCACAACTCACCGTGCCAGCGGTAGCACTGTCAGCACCGGCGGCAGCGCTCTCGGGCGCCTTGAACCGCTCAGCGGCCGCCATGGTGGCCTGCTGCGACAGATCCTCGATCTTGGCCTCGCCAAACACGATGTAAGTGTCCGAGTGAGGGTTCTTGTACACGTCTGGGGAGTTGATCACGAACAGAATGTTCTTGGACTTGCGGATGGTTACCCTGTTCACTCCTGATACCTGGAGTTTAGAAATAATAATATTAACATAACAATCACTCTTTACGCAAACAGATTTAGTCCCAAAGTAAGCTCTATAGGCTTCTGTGATGGGTACTAGACGACGATATACATACTTATATAGATAAATAAATACTTAAATACATAGGAAACATCCAAGACCAAGGAACAAACATTCCTGCTCATCACACAAATATTTGCCCTTACCGGGGATCGAACCCGGGATGCACTAGCTTCGGAGGCAGGGTCACTCCCAACTAGGCTAACCGCGTCGTCATTAAATATATGTTAGCATACAAATACATTATACTAAAATTACATAAATTTTATACTGTAATATCTTTGCACAAAAAGATGTTTCTAAAAGTTTATATTATTTCTAATAAAGAAAAACCGAATTATAATTGTAGCTAATTACTTTTTTCTTGTACTTTTTTACAAATGAGCTGAGTACACCCAAAGCGGGACCACGTAGGTCATACCAAGGATTAGCCATTTTACCCTCGATTCGGTTTGGATTCCTACTTTGGTTTTAAGTAATCCTCTGGTCAAGAGGGGGGCCTCTTGACCTTAACTTTGAATGTCATTAGCAACCTAAACTCAGAAATAGAATCTGATATAAAAAGTGTACACACTGTAAACAATATGTAAATTAGCTAATAGCAGGCATCATGTCAAACGTGGGTACTAATGATCATAGCCAATGGCTTTGTGCAAGCGTGTTACTTATCTAATCTCAGATTCCATTTGAGTTTAGTCACTTTTCTTCCAGAATTGTACAACTAAGCTAGTCAGTTCCTTAAAATATTGTACCCTCTGTGTATTCACCAGTGGCGCAGCCTGCCTACAAGCTGATTCCTGACGGCTTTACCAAGCTAAAACGCTATGGCTAGCTGTCAGTGAAATCCATGTTACTCTAATTAAATTTCAGACTCGCACGTACGGTTCTAATTAGGAAATATTTGACGCTTCGCCACTGGTATTCACAACAAAAATTGAGTATATCAATGGTATTCTTACAGGCTTGAGCCCCAGTTTGCTCATGATCTTGCGCGCTTTCTTCTCCCCGCGGGACTGCTTCGCCTTCGAGATGATGTCGATGCCAGCAATTGGGTTGGCGATGCCGCCGGCGCCCGGAGCTCCTGCAAACAGTTTCTTCATGCTATAACCCTTACATATAAATTTTATTAATCTGTAGAAATGACGTTTCCGCGCATTAAATATATTTATGAGAAACTGACACAGACAAAATAAATTTAGTCTTTTGTTTGTTTGTTTGAACATGTATTAATGAAAACTAGTGAAGGGATTTTAACAAGTAGGAAGTTATAAAATTATTGTCTCAGTCCAATTGACTCACTACAAAAACAATACAGCAATTTTTTGGACGAAATTTAGCAAAAAGGTTCCAAAGCAGAATAAAGGCCATTAATTATTCTATGCCATCAATATAATGACATGTATAAAATCCTAATAGTTTTTATTGTGGATTGGATTTCCCTAAATTATGTCCAATTTAAAGTAACAGCACTGGCAGGTGTCTTATCAATAGTAAAAATGTCTCTAGTGCATGTCTTTCTTTCCAATGAATACTTCTAAAGTACTAAATGAATTTAGATGCAGTTTCCATCATTATTTGGAAAATTTCTTGAGGAAGGTATTAGTGTATAATTCACACCCATGTAAAGCCAGGCCCCCAATTCTCAGTGCATTCGAGATAATGTCGATTTCGTGATTAAACGTCAGATTCATAGTTGTGTCAAATGACTGTATGCACTGATGTTTAATCTCAATTGTGAGATTATCTCGAATGCAGCGAGAATAGGGGGCCAGGGCAGGTATGAGAAAGTTTCTCACATTCCCACACATTTTACATTTGTCAATTCATCTAAAGCTATACACACATAATATATCTGTGTATACATACATATATTTAGGTAGAACGTGTTAGCTGAGATTATCCAACATTTTGGTTAGTTTCAAGGATTGTTGATTATATGATAAAACTAATAAAAATGCTGTTATTATATGTCACACAATAATCAGAATAGTTAATTTATCTTATATTAATTACACTATGGAATGCAATAAAAATTTAGTATTGAGAATATCATCACATCACATTTGACATGATTTTAATGTTTTAATAATAGAAATAAGTTACCAGCATCCTCTAATTCTGGGATGGTGTCATCAGAGTCACTGTCTGAAGACGCTGTTTCCTCCTTGCGCTTCTCGGTCATGGATGCTGTGGCCTTGTCAAGCTCAGTGAGTTCCGGCATTGTGGATTGCTTTGAAGCTATGTTTGCCGAGATATTCCTGTAATAATATAAAACGTGTTTATGTGTAGGAAGACTGCTTTCTTGTTGCGAATTAATTAGCATTGTTCTTTAATCTTTTGACATAAATTACGTGGTGAACCTTATAGGTAAGTTTTGTTACAATTGATTTTTTTATAGAAAGGTGTCACTGTTAGTTAAAAGTATCCTAGTAATCTGAGAGAAGGATGTTTATTATAAGAGCATCCAACAGAGTGAAACAGAACCCGCGGCTTTTGCCTACACAGTCCATGAGTGAGACGTCTGGGCCACCCGGTCAGTCTATGTAGTATGTTAAGCTATTTATAAACCGTAACTTCATCGAGTCAGTAATCTTCGCAATTCCTACTTCTAGATATAGATACAATTGTTAAGAGTATCAACACGACCGTTTTCGCACACAAAAGTATATACCGCCTGCACATTTAACCAAATTTCCATGCGTTTCCTACGCTTCTGTATTCAAATAATATATTTCAGACAAAGATACGAAAACGAACTTTATGCACTTTTTACAATGTTGGAGTATATTTATCGAGCTGCTAATAATATCAATGTATAGTAATAACAAAACAACTTTTAGTATCGAATCGATTGAGGTTTTATGCCGCCTTTTACAGGACCGGGAGCGGCGCACAGAAATCACTTATCACGAAAATAACATGGCTTCTTGATCCATTATATCACTTCCACACTTTCAATAATATAAGTGCAACAATTTTGCTGCTGATTTCAATGAAATAATTGGATTATTTACCTTACGAAAAGGAAATTTAGTTTTTAAAGGAGATTAGTACCCGTCGTGACAACTGACAGGAGGAGAGGAAAGAATGAGATAGACGATCGAATCGATTTTATTTTTCTCGCTTTATCTTTAATTTCATATAGCAACATTGCTATTCCAGTTTTAATAATTCATGTTCTAACTTCTCATTGATTCAAACCAAAAAAAAACTATTTTATTATTGGTTTCTAAAGTAAAGAAATAAAAATGTAGAACGTTTTATAACGAATCCATTATTAAATAAAACTGAAGTACTGTGCTGGATCTTGCACTCTTACGGAGAAAGTGCGAAAGGGATCTCCGACTATTCCCCACAGATATCATACTATCCCCAGCATGTCTAGCACGACCTGCCCGCGAATAATTTGTCGCTCAGTGCATCCCTTACATATTTGAATAGTTAGACAGAGATGTACTGAGCGACAAACGACTCGCGGGCATGTCGTGCTAGCCCCCCTGGGTAAACTGTCAACTGTCAGCCAGTCACGTCACGTCATTTTTTGTATGTCATAACTAGCTGTCATCAGTGTTGCCACCTTAGTGGATTTCCCACTAAATCTGGTGGTTTGGAACCCCCGTTTAGTGGCAAATTTTTGCTTTTAGTGGCTAGTGGTTTTTTTAGCGGATTAGGAGAATTATCATAAATTATAAGAAACGACTATTTAGCCAAATTTATACTTTCACAATATAAACATATATTTTTTTTATTACGCTGCGGTATGCAGTTAATGGGAAAGTGCTGCAACAGTTATGAAATTCCTTTAAATATTATAAAACAAATTGGGACGAAGGAGTCATATCAGTCTGATAACAGTGAGGCTGAAAATGAAAATGCAGCTTCATCTGAAGACGATTTATTTATTCATATAAATAATATCCTAAGCAACTTGATTTTTTTAATTGCTAAAAGTAAAAAATGATAATAACTACAATTAGATTTTTAATAATAAACGTACTTTTACTTTTCTTTTTTTTTGCTTTAATCATATTCATATATCTTAGTGGAAATTTTAGCGGTTTTCAGAGGGGGACATCTTTTTGTTAGTGATTTTCTGGTGGTTTGAGGAGCCTTATCTGGCGGATTGCTATTTCATCCGTTGGCAACACTGGCTGTCATTCAACATTACCTTCCCTTCTTCGGTTAAGAGACGTATGCATGCCTAATACTTTTACTAGGTTCGTTTCAACGTATTGTTGTCATTGTTTCGACTTTATATATTACACAATCGTTACGAGCACGAATCGGCAGCGTGTTGTTGTGAATAATTATTGACTGGAATTTTATCAAACCATGATTGTTGCACTGTGATTCGTTCGATAACTTAGTACCTATATAGTGAATTGAGGTCCAAAGTGCGTCGAGTTTTGTTTGTGCCCAGTGTTTTCGTGCCAAAATGTCTCTGGAGGAGAAGTTTAATGCGGCTGTGAATGTAATAAGGAGCCTGCCAAAAAGTGGTGAGTGAAAACAATCAGTTATGCTCAAGTCCTATAAGGAAAAATCTTTTAAAGTTGAGTTTCTCCCTATTGTTTGTTTGTCCTTATCTACAATAAATTTTACTGTAAAGTCGATAGTCAATGTTGTTATTAATATATTGTTTAATGCTAGAAGTCTTCCTTGTTCTTATAATATAACTTTGGTTACATTAGCATGTAACTCTTGCTTTTTTGAGGTAAGAAGAGTTGTGAAGAAGTCTTGTGTCAAAGAATCTATACAATTTATACATTTAAAATTCAGTTTTATTTATTACTAGTGGACCTGCCACAGCTTCGCCCGCGGTATTTTTCATACAATCTTTGTCACCTCTTTTCACCCCTTTAGGGATAGAATTTCAAAAAATCCCTCCTTAGTGCACCTCTAGGGTACTCGAGGAATATCTCCTCCAAGTTTCAAACATCTAGGACCACCCATTTAGGCTGTGCATTGTCTATAAGTGAGTCACAGTACTGTTTTATATGTATTGATTTGATTCAATTTGATTTAAACTTGACAAATATATAAAATCAGCCATCAATACAGAGTCAATAGTCTTTAATGTATCAATTACTATTGAATAGTGTTCCGGTCAATCAATTTGCATTGAATATTTATGTATACAAATTCATGGAAATAATGACAAAGGCCATTAAGATCACTATTTTAAATGACTATTTTTCATGGACGGACGTATATTGGGTTTAGGGGGTCTGGAGCCCCTCCATTCATATCCGTCATCTGTGTCTGAGCTGCAAAAGTTGCACACAGTGCGGCTTGGTTGTGACAACAATAACAAACAATTGTTGCTAAAGTGAAGCAGGGTGCAAAATTCAAAAATACATACACTGGCATCGAAAAGTTTCCAGTCACTGACATTAAAATAATAATAAAAGTATATAACCAGTTGAGTAAAAGCCTTCATCCAATGAATACTATTATTGTTTTACTAAAGAAAGTAACATACAAAATCTTAAATGAAATTTACATAATATCTATGTATTTTTACAAGACATTACTAGTAATGTTTTGTAAAAATATTATATGATAATGTCAGTGTTGGAAACTTTTCGATAGCAGTGTATATAAGAATAAATCATGTCAAAAGTTACAAAATAAATAATATTTATATATTAGTGATTTGTTATGATTTCTGCAAGAGTTGTATGATGAATATCCATCATATTATCTATCTATATAATATGGGTGAATACAGTAAGTAAAAAAAAATCTCAGAAAAATAGTGTGTTTAATACAAAAGTTTGTAGGTATATGTGTGTGGGAGTTAGTTGTATGTTACCCCTTCACGCGTCAATGGCTTGACGGATTTGGATGAGATTTGGAATGAAGATGGCTTTTACCCTGGATTAACACAGGCTACTTTTTATTCCGGAAAATTTAGAAGGTCCTGAAGGAATAACTATAACCAAACTTCGCGCAAACAAAATCGCGGGGAGAAGCTAGTCCCTATACCTAATGTACTCAATATTACTTAGCTGTTCAAAAAAGGGCCAAGTCCTACTATGGTTTACCATCAAAGTGTATAGCATTAATACAACTGACATCTTACTACTTTCTATTTTAGGCTTGATGTATGTTTAAATGCTCCAAGCAAAATCATGGGTACTATTTAGATACCCACTATTTCTTGCAATCATGGTATCTTCGTCGGTTAGGTGCCCCAACTTGACGCTCACTGAGTTATGGAGGATTAATTGCACGAGGCACTTGGAGAATTTAATTGATAATTTTAATAATATCAATTTTATTAAAAAACGTAATATGAGCTTATATTAGCCAAAAAACAACAGAATATCATGGTATGCCGTAATTTTATCATACCAAAGGATTCTAGTAATTTTCCATTTTCGAACAACTCTAAAGCAACATGGAAGTAATAATTTGCCCCTACCTAGTTGTAGAATTATCCTTTTTTAGTTGATTTTCTCGTTTGAGGTCAGTTACATTATTTCGCCTCTTTCATACGTAATTTTTTACATTTTCATATTTCTGGTTGGTAATTGCACTAATTGCCATAGAAAACGAACAAATCGGCTTGAATCACCCACAAAGTAAATCGGGAGATTACATCCTAAAATCGATGTATCGTTACAGGTAATGAAATAGATAGATCTACCGATAAATCGGTAACTTTTGCAACACTTGCTGAATTTAGATGTCGTAAGCAATACTCCTCTGCTGCACTGAAGAAATAGCATAGATTGCGTGCAGATGCTTATGATACTGGCATGTCGTAAAAGTCGACTAAGGGACGGGTCCTCTCCAACATGGTGGACTAGCTGTATGGGCGATGGGCTGATCACCTGTCACCATACGGTTGACCATGCCATCTTAGGACTAATTAATCGAACGTGGCCAGATGTAGTCTTGTGGCTCTGCCCACCCCATTAGGGATATCGGGCGTGATGCTATGTATGTATGTAAGTAATACTGAAACAAAAGGCCCAAGCCGTGACATATCAAAATGAAGGGTTTCGAGTGGCAACTCAAAACGTATAAATACTCATGTTTATTGCAATTGGGTTAAACTTAAAACCTGCTTTTTAATTTTATAGTTGTTCTCGTTTAAGTCACATTAATTAAAGAGGTTCTCAACTTCTCAAGGCAATCGTGTGTGGGTAATAACTTATTCCGTTTTTTCTGCAAATATATGTAGGTATTTTTGTAACACAGGTCATGGAAGGCTAAACCACAAAATTATAGGTATATTTAAAAGCTGTTTACATTAGAAATGCTGCCTGGGGAGTTGGCTAAGTGGAGAATTTCGTATAGTTTCGTAGGGTTCCGTACCGATGGGGTCTCACTCAACGGGACCCTATTACCGTACCGATTTTGTTTCCGATGTCCTATGAGAATGGGGATGATGCCTGGGTAAAAAAAAATGATAATTCTAATTAGTCCGTCGGTTAGATTATAAAAAATATTGAACACGTATTTTTTGCTTTATCAAATCAATCAAAATTGACAAAGATAATGCGCATCAAAGTTCAGGATCGGGAGTGGGGGCTCATGACGTCACGCTGAACTTCAACGCAAACGCAACGCAAAGCGTTATACTTCGTGATTTTTTGTTGAAAAAATATGTGTTCAATATTTTTTGATAACGTAACTGACGGACTGATTATACATTTTCAGGCAACATACCCATTACTTGGCGTATGTGTGCAGTTTTCCTAACGATGTTTTCCTTCACTGAAATGCCACACTCGACTAGGTAGTAAACCAGCCAATCAAGACATACCATAGATAAAACCGACCAAATGTCTATCGGAACATGCAAAATGTAGGGTTTCGATCTTCCCAGCACCCAACGCTATTTTTTTTAATAAAGTTTTTATGGTTTTATATTGACGCTTTACAAAATTATAGGTAGGTATTAGTTACTAAGTTACAGTGGCGGACTAAGCCTGTCAGAGGCCCGGGGCGGCAAAGCTGAATGAGGCCCCCCTCTTCAAGACTAATTATAATTTATTCGAGTTGAGACCTCATGATCAGGGGAACGCGGAGGCACTTGGGGGCCCCCCAAGAGCGGAGGGCCGGGCGGGCCGCCCCTTCCGCTCCCCTTTTAGTCCGCCACTGCCAATTTAGTAGCTTATAAGGGGCCATCCATAAATTACGTCACAGAAATTTCATGATTTTTGGAGCCCCCCCTTCCTTTTCACAGGTGGTCACATTTGTGTGACGTGTGACCCCCCTCCCGTTGTGTGCTGTCATGTATTTAGCAATATTTTAAGGTTTTCGATAGATTTGGAGTTCAGAGTTTTAATACATTTTAGACTTATACATGTGACGTCACGGAGCTTATGACTCTTGCGACCCCCCCCCCCCCCCCCCCGACACGATGTCACACTTTGTTGACCCCCTCCCTCCCCCTTAACGTTTGACGTACGAGGGGCGGCTGAAAAGTTATCTACCTAGCCTATATGTTATGCGAAAATAATACTGGCCACTATGAGGTCGTGTTCACTGGTTATTCTTTTTTCAAAATCACCAACATTCATTTGTTTCTTGCTTCCCGCTTTTTTTGGGACGGGATTGTTTTCAAAATGTCGCAAGAAAAAAATAATCTGATTAAAATTGAGCAGCGTGCAGTGATAAAATTTCTCACTAAAGAAGGAAATACACCCTCGCAGATTAGACTGCGTATGTTACCTGTTTTTGGTGGTTCGTGCCCTTCTGAACTTACAATAAAGTTCTGGTCGAAACAGTTTAAGCTTGGCCGTGAGAGCCTTGAAGATGATCCTCGTAGTGGGCGACCAGTTTCCGCTGTCACCGATGAAAATGTGGCCAAAGTGAGAAATTTTATTTTAGAGGACCGGCGAATTAAGCAGTGGGAGTTAGCCAGGGATGTGGGCATTAGTAAAGAACGGGTCAATGAAATAATTCATGAACATTTGCACATGTCTAAGGTTAGTGCACGCTGGGTCCCTAGAATGTTGACTCCGTTTGACAAGGACAGACGTGTTCAATGTTGCGAGGAATTTTTAGACATGAGCCGTGGAAAAGAGGAGGTAATTATTTCTAGAATAGTAACCTGTGATGAGACTTGGATTCGGCAGTGGGATCCCGAAAGTAAACAGGAGTCATTACAATGGAAATTCAAGGATGAAAAGCCTCCTCGGAGATTTAAGGTTCGCCCGTCAGCAGGCAAAGTAATGGCAACATTTTTTTGGGATGCGGAAGGAATTCTGCTTGTAGATTACTTGCCAAAAAAAACTACAATGAATGCTGAATATTTCGCAGATTTAGTTGACCAGCTCAGAGAAGCCATAAAAGAAAAAAGAAGGGGCAAACTCAGTAAAGGGATTCTGCTTTTGCATGATAACGCACCTGTGCATACTGCTCGCTTAACGAAGCTAGCAATGAATGGAAATGGGTACGAAGTAATCAACCACCCTCCATATAGTCCAGATTTGGCCCCATCCGACTACTTCCTGTTCAGACTTTCGAAGAAAGAACTGAGGGGACGAAGATTCGTAACCGATAACGACATTAAGGCTGCTGTTAATGACTTTTTCGATGATAAACCTAAAGTTTTTTTTAACGGGTTAATGTCTTTAATTGATAAATGTAATAAGTGTATTTCCCTGTCAGGAGACTATATTGAAAAATAAAAAAAAACTAGCCATGATCGTCTTTTGTTTCATAGTTAGGTAGATAACTTTCAGCCGCCCCTCGTACAAGCCTACTTAGTCGTGATAGTTTTCCTTTTAACTTCATTCATTATACATATAAGCTTCCATAAAAGATATTTTTCATTTTTTTTTTAATTTATAGTTTTGGCTGTAGGTAACTCCAAAAACATTGTTTTCACCTTGTTTTACATGTATCAGACCTAGCGTAAAAAATCCCCAATTTCAGATTTGTAACTCATTATAGTCTTCGAAAACGTCACTGTGACATAAACAACCAGAGAGACGGGCATGGTGAAACCATAAGGGTTCCTAATCGGACTACGGAACCCTAAAAAAATATGTAGGTAGATTAGCTGAGCCACGAGGGTTAGTTTGTTAACATTTAGTTAATTATTTAAAGAAATAGAGTTTAAGTATAGTGGTAAATAACAAATTGAATTATGCACGTAATTTCTCATACCTAAAAGGTCTCAGCCGAAATTTGAACCAGCCACCGCTGCCCTTAGTGTTGTGTTAGGTCTACTCTACGAAGTTACGTGATTCATGCAACAATAGCTCTTGTGCCAACACCATTAGAACCTTGATACGTTATCATTGTAAAACTTGCGTGTCATTTTTTTTCCCCCACCGGCTCGTTTATGTTTGCAACAACAAAGTGGTCCGGTTCACCTTGATCCCAACAAGTTCATGCAATCTTTGCAAGCCGCATTCTATATTATGTGCAATTTTGGATAGTTATTTACACGAAGGCTGTTAGGCCGCTCGCTCCGTCAAGAGCGTTCGATTGTGAATATTCGAAAACGAGCGGCGAATGCTCGTAAATGAGTCGAGCATTTTTGGCAAACTGCTCGTTTCAACGTCCGTGAAAAACTAATGGCCCGCTCAGATGGCGGCGCAGCGTGGTGGATGCGAGCGCGCGGCCGGAGCGCAGCGCGAACTATCCCGCTCACACCAATATAATCATAGTTATTTTATAAATAGACTGTAAGTAACCGTGTTCATTTAAAGAAGCTGATTAATAATAAGAAACATTCTCTCTCAGAATCAGAAGAGGACTGTGAACCAACGGCAAAAATCATCCTTTTCATAGACAAGGCGATAACGATAATCGAACATGGTGCGCTCCGGACCATTATTAGAGCGAACTTAGGCTAGCCACTGACCTACAATATAACTGTGCATGTCCAATATCACTGGTTGCACAATTATATTGATCGTCAGTAGTCGATATTGACCGTCAATATCATCTACTGACGATCAATATAATTGTGCAACCAGTGGTATTGCACAGTTATATTGTAGGTCAGTGGCTAGCCTTAGTGCGGCTGTACCAATATACCCCGTACGGTGCGCTTGTCACACCGCACCACCGCTCCGCACCACAGACCGTCCAGTCAGCGCCCGATCGAACCAAGCGGTAGTGGTAGAGCCAAACAGTAATCCTCACTAGATGATTACTGTTCGAATGGGCCGGCTCGACCGGGGTAGTACCACACTCTCACAGAATATCGGCGTAAAGTAATAGCTTGCTATTGCGTTTCGTACGGTGGTAGTGACGAGATCCGGAGGCCTATTCCCTCATCCCCATCATTCCTAGACTGGCAACGCATTGGCAGCACCTCTGGTGTTGCGGGTGTCCATGGGCGGCGGTGATTGCTTGCCATCAGGTAACCCGCCTGCTCGTTTGCCTCTCTCTTACTATAAATAAAAAGTATTCCACCCCTTAAAAAATGTTACCTGCTTTTGACCAGTTTTTGATAGGTTGTCAGTCAGAACAAAATCTTCACTCCTTAAAGGGTGAAATAGTGTCTCGAAAATTCATAAAAATCAAGTCCATTGACGTCTTATGTATCTGAGCGATTCACGGCTAAACCAGTGAACCAATTTTGATGAAATTTGGTACGGAGATAGTTGAGCCCTGAGGAAGGACTTATTTTTTATATATATGTTTATCAATCTCCTAAATGGGTGAAGAACAGGCTGGAAAATTTATTAACGGCAAGCAGAACTCTACATCACCTAGACCACATTGAAAAATGTTCGTCATTAAAATTACGCATAGACCACTTGCGTCATGATCCATATGATCATGACGTATAGCGTTGCGCACATTATCCATTATTAAATACGACTGTACAAAAAACCTGGCAAGTGCGAGTTAAACTCGCGTGAAACCTCGTTCCGTTCCGTAGGTACATGATTATCTGAATTTCCTATGTTACTTTAAATACCATAGACTTCTTATAAGTTTTCCTGTAATTTATAGGTAAAGAACTATTTTCTGTATTTTTTTTTCAAATTTTTAGGCCCAGTAGTTAGGGGGGGATGGTCAATGTTCGCCTATTTTCCTAAATAACTTCCAAACTATTTATCTTACAATTCCAAAAAAAAACATATCCTCACAATAAGCCTTTTTATTTGATATGTCACACGATATAGTTTGCATAACATTTTTTTAAAAAGTGGCTCCCATGTTTAAATTTCATTTATTTACGTTACGCGTCCGTGTTCCAGTCAGACTTACATAATTATGTATACCAAATTTCAACTCAATCGGTCCAGTAATTTCGGAACAAATTGGCTGTGACAGACGGACAGACAGACAGACACACGAGTGATCCTATAAGGGTTCCTTTTTTTTCCTTTGAGGTACGGAACCCTAAAAACAAAAATGTATTAGTGGCTAAGCTTTCGTGCCGCGCTCTTATGTTCAGAAAACGAATTGTTTTTTGTTTCGAAAGGTTATATTTCACAATTTCTGCATACAACATAGGTAAGTCACATTTTAAACATTCGTAACCAAATCGGGCATAAGTTGTCAAGTTAACTAGAAGTACAAATTCTGCATTGGACACTTTCCCACTCCGCGATATCAAAGTTGAAAAAAGACTTACTGCTGAGTTTCTTGCGGCGTTTTTTCTCAGCAGATGTCAACCTTTCGAAGCGCTGTTAGATTCAGACATGTCAAGAGTCCTTGTGGCCTACTTGCAAATTAAATATTTTCATTTTCCACTCGTAAAGACAGACTACAAAGCTGTTTTTCTCGGAGAGGGTGGTTTTTTATTTGAATGGATAACTCTGTAGTTAATTATGTTGTGTTGCAAGAGGAAATCTATGGCCGGAGAATCCTCACAACACAGACGCGTGTTGATGATATGGCAACTTTCTAAACGTATTTCAAAGAAAACGGCGGATCCATTTATCAATCCATCAAATTCTGTGGTCTGTCAAGAGTTATTACTATGCCTACGTCTATGCCTGGTTGCGTTACGGGGTCCTGCTGTGGGGCCATAGTGTGGATGCGCAGGATCTTTTTGTAATGCAAAAGATATGTGTTCGAATTTTAATGCATATCCAGCAAACGGAGAGTTGTAGAGCACATTTTAAGAATACATTTACTAACACTCCTCTCTTTATATATTCTTGAAGTGGTCACATTTGTAAGGATAAATATTCAAATCTTTAAATTCGTCCAAAGTGCCCGCCGTAACCACCTTTTAGCCTTCCCCGAACCTAAGCTAGATCTTTTTTGAAAAGGACCTTATTACCGAGCCATTAAAATTTATAATAAAATTCCTGAGACTTTTAAAACCGAAGAAAAGGACAATATATTTATTAAGAAAATAAAGAGGATGTTAGAGAATAAGTGTTACTACTACTCTATACAGGAGTTTATGGAAGACGATTTCTAAAATTGTAATAAGTGTATAGTCATTGTTCATGTTTAGCCCTAAGTTACTGTATTTGCTCCGCCCTAACAGGGTACATGTGTTCTGAACCTTAAATGTAAGACCTGTAAAATACCATGTTGGCAATAAAGATATTCTATTATATTATCCGAGAACAACACTTTATTGCAATGCAATTAGTACCTTCGATTAGACAGTAGAGTTGAGTCCCCAGCGAAATTGGTTTAAGATGATTTTGGTCCCAAATAAACGACGTCGGTTATAGAAAATCCGCACCCGAATAATACCGAGCAAAAGTGAAACTCACTTCACTTTCGTTGTGCACTTAATTTAGAAAGGTCCCTCACATTTCATTTTAAAGTCGGAGATGGAAGTAATTCAGGTTAGATCCACAGCCACCATTTTTGTTATGCGTCCGAGAAAGCGTGTTACGTTTTTATCAGAATGCGCGAATCCGAAAGAAGGGTATTGTGTTGAGCAATCTATATATTACCGGACAGGATGTGAACTACCGGACCGATTTAAATAAACGGGGTGTCATGACAGTGATTTTTTGGAACCGGGGCAGAAATTGAAAGCTGCGCCAGCGTGTGAGATAAAATGATAAAAAACTCAAAAATGTATAATAGATAGCAAGAACTCCTTAATAAATTAGCTCTATTACCTATTAGCTAATAACATTTTCATTTGTGTGACGTAAATTTCATTGTTCATACCACTCGCAAGAACACTCCATACAAAATGGACGACGAAACAGCTATGACGTCACAGCTGTCGTTAGATTGTACAAAATGTATGGCGTTTAAACGTAATCTGCAATTATTTCCGACAATACTGTTTTAAGATCACATCGTAGAAATAAAACATGACGTAAAGTTGATGAGGAAGTCCAAAAAACTAAAATCAGAACTAAAAAACAATATATTATGTTTCAAATTTTGACCCTTAATCAGATTAAATTGGTGGTGGTGTGATACAAATAAAATATCTTTCTTTCTTTCTTTCAAATAAAAATGAATAGTCAAAATGATCTGTTTTTTTTTATGTAACATGCTTTTGTTTACATTTAGTTTCATAATATATTATTTAAACCTCATTTTGATTTTTATGCAACTTCCCCATTGTAACCAGGAGAGACAACAGACAATCAAGACATTCAATATTTAGGTTTTTTTCTCTGTAATGTTTTTCTTCGGCTGCTTCCCCTTAAAAGAATCCTGGCTACGCCCTTGAAGATGGGAATAACTTATCCTCATGTCAGCCTTGCTAGGGCTGATGGTAGAACAATGAATACCATTGTGATTAGATCTACGAGGAAGTAATTGTATTAAGGTAACTCCAACAATAGGGTAATTAGCTGATAGAGTAATAAGCGTACAGAAGTTGAAATATTTTTTCGAATCAAGAAATTCTACTCCGTAATTGGCTACTTGCATGATTTTTATTTCATCTTATTTTGGAAATTGCTGAGTCATAGAAACCCAACTGTGTTCGCAAAACATTATTGTGTTTTTTTTTTTCGAGATACGACGCTTTGAAAAGTCCTAGTTCATTCCACTCACAAAAACGCTCCATACAAAATGGCCCTGAAATATGACGTCACAATCCAGTTACAGTGTATAACCTACCAATGTAAAAAGAGCCCTGACGTTCATACATTTTATATGGCCATCAGGGCTCTTTTTACATTGGATTTGGCATACAAAATATATGAAATTAGCAATTATTTCCGAAAATACTGATTTTAGGCCAATATCGTAGAATTAAAAAATGACAGAAATTTCACGAGGATGTCAAAAACGGAAATACTGCTTGTTCTAGATAGTTTTCTATTACGAGAACGGTTTGCATCAACTCAGTAATGGTACTCGTCGGAAGCGGGCCCACGTGCGACGTACATGTAGGTTTCCGCTCATAAAGTTGGTGTTATATCGTCAATGTATATCGTCTGTGTTGTGGTCATGTTTGCGTTTCAACTAGCACTAGCACACTGGTGTCTTCTAGGACAAGGTGAAGAGTTAAGGGTGAGTCAGGCTCGTGGAGGGTTCCGTGAAGATAACTGTTCTCTCTCGCCATGAGCCCGCCTGTGTTCAAGACGTATATAGGCATAGCTGAGCAGAAGACAGTTTATCCGTTAATCGTTAATTAACAAAGTTAACTTTTCGAGTAATGGATTAACTTTTTAGTTAACCTTAAAAATTGTAAATGTACTCATTAACTTCCGTTAAAACAATTAAAGTCTATTAAACGTTAATTAAGCTAGTATTTGCCAAAAGGACACCGCGCGGCTTATGTCAGATAGCTTTTGATTTGAATTTGATCTCTAAACAAATAGGTATTATTACAAACTCTAATGTTACACCCTTAATTTATTTTATTAATTTTTCATGCCCTGCCTAAACCAAAGCCCATACAAACAATTTTTTATAAGTAAATCACTGACGCAACGACATAAAATGCAATTTCTATCACGAGTTAACGATTAACGATTCTGAAATCTAACGCTTGCACGTTTAACGGAGTTAATTTTTTTTGTAACGGATTTGTGATTAACGAAGTTAAGTATTTGATTAACGGTGCCCAGCTATGTATATATAGGTTGATGATGATGGACGTCCGATTGTAGTCATTTTGAAATCGTTCTACTGAAAAACAGAGTCATTACTGAATTATAGTAACTTGCGCTGTACTATCCATTCTGTGCCGTATTTGGGTCGTTGTATGGGGCAGTTCCGGGATTTTCGCGACCGGTCATAAATACCCAGGACTGGAGCCCTATTCGTAATGTGTCCTCAAGCTGACCCGTTATGTGTCAATGCCATTGCCTGTCCATGTAATCAAATACTGTTTTTATTTTTGGAGTTTACTCCTTAAGAACCGATTTTCATATATAAGCCCGGGGTATACTACGATGTCACACTGTCACACGGTACGGAGTCACACGAAGTCACACGATGTTAGCCGAAGATGCGTCGGTCGCTTCGCATTGCATACAGATAATGAATAATATGTTTCCATCGGTAAAACTCGGATCTCAATCGGAAGACGACGGGACCCGAAGTGTCAATTAATTATTGTATTCAATGAGTGGCATGTTTATATTCATTAATATGAAACTTTATTATTTACTGACAAATGTCAAAATGAAAAATGACAGCATGGTATGATGGGTACTGGTTTATTTTATAATCGTTCGTAAGGAGTAAACTCCTGTCGTGTGTCGGAGCCGACACACACACACTTTTTCTTAAAATTTTATTTGCCGGTTATTGTGGCCCACTACTGGGCTACTGGCTTTTTCACTGAATTTTTCTACCTATTTTTGAATAGGCAGATTCTAAAACGTCGTGTTTGCAACAACACTTTTTGTATCGTTTAGTCGGGTTCATGATAAACATTAACGGAATGGTGTTAACGGAACCTTAACGCTCTACAAGCAATCATCCCGCCCTTGCAGCCATGCGTTGGTTCTCACATAACTTACAATAACATAAAAAATCACAAAAGATCCAAGAATCTTGTCGTGCGTTATCAAAATCACAAGACTATAGTTTTGACTTATTGTTTCTTGTTTTTGAACATGCTGTATATAAAGTATTAGCATCACTGCGTTTATCTTTTTCCATTTGGAAATGTGTTAACAGCCAGTGAGAAAAACTTACGGTCCCATTGTCTACGTATTCCTCCTCCTACGTATCGTATCTTCGTATTCTTACTCCTCTGCTGCACTGGGAGTGAAGAAATAGCATATAATGCGTGCAGATACTGCAGATGCTTATCATCCTGGCATGTCGTAAAAGTCGACTAAGGGACGGGTCCTCTCCAACATGGTGGACTATTTGTATGGGCGATGGGTTGATCACCTATCACCTTACGGTTCATCATACCATCTTAGGACTAATTAATCGAACGTGGCCACCAGTAGTCTTGTGGCTCTGCCCACCCCATTAGGGATTTCGGGCATGATGCTATGTATGTATGTCTACGTATTCCTGGGACTCAGTTTACAGATAAAACTGGCAATACCGGTGTGAGGTTGTTTGAATTTGCTTAGTAGTGTTGCCATATTTACCAGGGCCCTGCTTGCCATAACTTAGTTGTGCATTCTTGTAACTGCAACAGACATGACTCAGACAGCAATCTATCTCTCTCTCTCTCTATCTATCTGAATAACTTAGTGTTAAAAATTTAATTGCATTTTCATAGGGCTATAGTACTTGTCAAGTCAATCAAACGAGCCCAAACACGACGAGGTTACGTTGTGTAGTTGTGGAGTTCCTATGGCCACCTTCCGACTGCATCATGCGACCAGCTCCATGGTACCTGATTGCATTCTCACCGAAGTTACGTAGGCATTCCAGCTCAATCGGACACCGAGAAGTAGGCCAAATTTAACTTGCAGTATTTGATAACAGACAGACACGGGACAGCGGCCGTAACATTCAAGACACGGTATACGTTAAAACGTCTTATCTCTAAGTGCGTCTCTCTCACAGAGATAGGTCATAGAGAACGGGTTTAACTTATCTTTGTGTCTTGCATGTTAGTGCTGGTGAAGTTTGTAAAAGATGCCCAGGCAGACGTCGTATCCTGCAAGCCTTCGATGCACGAGACCTTGGTGGTACCTCTAACATTTGGCTAGCGAAGAGGTTGCCCAACTATGTCTTTTGCAATGAAAGCGACCGTCTCCCACGTCCGTATTATGGAGGACTGAACTTTAACTTTGTGATAGCAAGATGTTTGTTTTTAGGGTTCCGTACCCAAAGGGTAAAACGGGACCCTATTACTAAGACTCCACTGTCTGTCTGTCCGTCTGTCACCAGGCTGTATCTCATAAACTCATGAACCGTGATAGTAAGACAGTTGAAATTTTCACAGATGATGTATTTCTGTTGCCGCTATAACAACAAATACTATAATAAAATTAATATTTAAGGGGGCTCCCATACAACCAACGTGTATTTTTTGACCGTTTTAGCTCGATATTGATAACGGCAACAGGTAGACGCTTGAAATATTCACAGAATATTTCGTTATGCATATATTCATTTTAAAAATAAATAATTAAATTGAAATAATACAAATATTTAAGGGGGGTTACCGTGCAACAAACGTGTTTTTTTTTGTTGCTTGATTATAGATTAAGGTACGGAACCCTTCGTGCGCGAGTCCGAATCGCACTTGGCCCGTTTTTAATCATCACGCTGGTAAATACAGACATATGAAAGAGCCCGTGTTGTTCATCACCAGGCCATCTCACAGACCTCTCCCAAATAACGCGATTATACCCTATTGCCTGGACCCCCTGAACTTTCGGTTCGGCACTTTTTTGACCGAAACCGAACCTTCGGCCGAAACATGTTTTTAGCCGAAACCTGCCGAAACCGAAACTTCGATAGGACACTTGTATTTATGGCGTTAATATAAAATTACATGCCTCATCATTATTAAGTATTGCATTACACACATAGGTATAAATACCTATACCAGCCAGAATGCACAATGTAGACAGACTGATTTCTTGAATTTCACTTTACTAATGTAGAAAAATGCGTCGTTGCCTGTCATGTGATTCTTTAAGCTGCGCAGCGGCAGATCAGCGATGAGGGACACATTCTAATGTAGACCCAATGTCTTTACCCTTACAGTCTAAATTAATAGTTACGTTTATTCGTTGTTCAGCCGCTGACGCACGTTAGAGACTCAAACCACAGCTCGGATTTGTGATACGCCTCTTAAGGTTTTAGGCTATCAGAATAGGTGCGCTGTCATTGAAACTAATTTGTGGTCTGTGAACCCACTGTGTCATTATGTGGTCAATTTTCGTCTGTACCCAACAATTTGGCGCGTAGAGTGATGGCTTTTTAAGGATGCACATTAAACATTGAAGAAAGGCACATTTTGGCTACTTAAAATATTAATATATTTCTGTGCAGCGGTTGCTTATTACACCTTCCTAAATTTAGTTACTTACGAGAGGGACGCCGCAATACGTTAGATACGTATGGAGATATCTCAATCACGTTCCAACGTATTGCGGCGTCCCTGTCGTAAGGGGGGGCGTCCATTAATTACGTGAGGCATTTTAAATTTTTGACCCCCCCCTTGGTGAGATGTTGTAAGATTTTTCTCGACTCCCTCCCCCTGCCCCAATCTCAAGTGAGATTTTTCAAAATTTGTATTTTGGGTATAAAAGCGTTGACTTTATTAAAAAAAAAAACACAATTTGCTTAATTCTTTTTATTTAAGACTAGCAAAGACTATTATTTGAGAATATTGCACTTTTTAGGGTTCCGTACCTCAAAACGAAAAAACGAAACTCGTATAGGATCATTCGTGTGTCTGTCTGTCCGTCTGTCACAGCCAATTTGCTCCGAAACTACTGGACCGATTGAGTTGAAATTTGGTATACACATGTAAGTCGGTGACCGCAACACGGACGCGTGACGTAAATACATGAATTTTAAACATGGGAGCCACTTTTGGGGGGTAATTTAGAAAATTTAAAAAAAGTTACGCAACCTATATCGTGTGACATATCAAATGAAAGGGCTTATTGTGAGGATCTTAAATATATTTTCTTTTGAATTTTAAGTAAAATAGTTTAAAAGTTATTTAGGAATAAAGGCGAAAATTGACCATCCCCCCCCTTTATTTCCGAAACTACCGGGGTTAAAAAATAAAAAAAATATATAGAAAATAGTTCTTTACCTATAGATTACAGGAAAACCTATAAGAAGTCTATGGTATTTAAAGTAACGTAGTACATCTCAGATAATCATGTAAGGAACGGGAACGGGGCCTCTCCACGCGAGTTAAACTCGTACTTGTCTTTAAACTCGTCCGGTTTTTACTTTCATTTAGCTTTAATTTAACCTAACTTTCATGCAGTTTCACACCGTTTTCTGCTAGAAAAAAATTACGTGATATTTGCCAAGTCCCCCTCTCCTCCAAGTGAGATTTAGTAAGATTCATCTCAACCCCTTTCCCCCCTGAGCACCTCACGTAATTAATGGACGCCCCCTAAGTGACTAAATTTAGGAAGGTGTAATAAGCCCATTAACCCTCAACAGTAGATTATAGAACAGGATTAAAAATAAATAAACATAAACTAGATATTAAAAACTTCAATATTTACTTTTAAATGCACCTAGCAGTGGCGAAGCCTGCCTACAAGCCGATTCCTGACGGCTTTACCAAGCTAGAAAGCTACGGCTAGCTGTCAGTGAAGTCTATGTTACTGTAACTAAATGTCAGACTCGCACGTACGGTTCTAATTCTTCCGGCTTCCCTTAGGAAATATTTGACGCTTCGCCACTGGCACCTAGTGAAAAATTTCGAATATATCAAAAAATCGGAAATAATACGAATTGTAACCATCTGCGAGGATATTATGGTTTGACTCGCACTTTCAGAGAAATCTCGCCTTTTCTTACATACTCTATACAACCTTTTTAAAAATGTATACATATAATTAATTAGTTACCATACCAAACCAAATTATCTTATCTTAGGCCGATTTTCAAATATGGGAGTGGCAACAAATAGAAACTATTTCAAGAAAAAAAAAAACCACATTTACGATTTCTTTTTCTATGAAAGCCGATTTTCAGCGCATAGTGCGACTGAGTTTTATAAATTAGTAAAAATGACTGAGGAAATTTTAGTAAAACAGTATAATTTTTAACCTTCCTGATTAAAACCTGAGTCCTGACCACAGAGTATCCATATACATTATTAATCTTTAGGCAAGCATGCCTGAGAAGTAACACGAATTTCAACTTTAAGTCAAGGTAATGAAGGACTTTTTTACCGTGGACTGTGGCGGCTAAAATTCTAAATTTCAATGGCGGATAGTTTCATTCAACCTCCGTCTTCGCGGTTTGTTATACAGATAATACAACGACTCCGTTACCGGTTAATCGTTATTCAAAAATACGTAAATTTCTTCACGATGTTTTCCGATTCGATCATCTGCTCCAAAACACTCTATAGTATCTGAGGCGAAATGTCGTTAGCGCGTTTTAGAACGGCGAGTCTACGAGACAGTGCCATCTATCGGCGAATTGGTTCAATTGAGCGCTACGCCGGGCGGCTTGTGAAATAACAAAATGATTTTTTGTTACCATGTTTTACGTTTTGAAACGTTTCGGTAGATAACGATAAATATTGAGTACCTTTATATTTTCATAATTACAGACTCAGTATGATAAATAAAATAACACATTAAAATTATTGCTCCACACAACATGTAACGAATTTGTAAGTCACTTTTAACCGACTTCTAAAAAAGGAGGTTCTTTAATGCAACCATATGATAGTCCGTATGGAACCGTATAAACTACACGACTATTTAACACACATCATTATATGTTTTTCATTTCGTTTACTTAGTACAATAGTTCAACCCACGAGCTCGAAAAAGTGCCGTTACGCATTTTATGAAAAGCTTGCTGCGGAATTTCGGCTTTATATCAATAGATAAGAATAAATTGCATACAGCGAGGCCGCTATGAACTATACTAATAACTATACTTCACCATTCAGCAAGTCAAAGTTGTCGAGTCTTTCACTTTCTCACTAGTGGACCAGCCACAGCTTCGCCCGCGGTATTTTCCATACAAACTTTATCACCCCTTTTCACCCCTTTAGGAATGGAATTTGGAAAAATCCCTCCTTAGTGCTCCTCTAGGGTACTCGAGGAATGTCTCCTCCAAATTTCAAACCTCTGGGACCACCCGTTTAGGCTGTGCGTTGTCTATAAGTGAGTCACGGTACTGTTTTATATCCTAAAAACCTCCAAATATTGCGTTACGTAATACTTGATACTAGGCTTAAGCCTAGAACATCTGTTTAAGAGGCGACATATGCTAAGGTTGCGACGTTTGGCGATCTAGATTTCAATACTGACAGGGACTACGTGTTTGTTCTTTGAACATAATTAAACTTGAACATTTGTTCTTGAAATGCTTAAACGTGAAAACACGATTAGTAATAAAAACCTCGATACTTTTATTTTTCAAACATAACGCTTTTTTAACATATTTTTGGTTGAATCTTCGAAACCCTATGGTCTTTAATGATGATTTTTGGTTAAATAGTTGAGTAACAACAACTTCTCAATTCGTTAAAAAAAAGATTTTTTAATAGATGTTATGGTTCTCTAATAAACAGCAAAAAACTCACGATTTTCGTGAACGCGTGCGCGCGCCGTGATTGTAACAGCCACGGCTGAGAGCGAGCTATTTTAAAATGAAACCCAACGTCATAGAGTTCAGTTCTGATTGATGCAAAACGAGGTGCTTAATCTAGTCATATGTGGGCTCTTAAAACGCAAGGGCCTATAAAATATGCGGTGCATAAGACGCGTATTTACATACATTCAGTGCCGTGTAGGTGCACCTTAATGGCGCTGTATCACGCTGTATACGTCAACATTTATGCGTAATGTTAATGTCTGTGAACGTTTCCCCATTCGAGAGTTTTGTTATGAAAGCGTTGCGTTTGTTTTGTTTTGAATGGCTCGTAACTTTCGAGTGTTCGTTTTTGCAACCGCACATCAACTAACGGGGGAGTCGGGTTTCGTTAAAAAACAGTAGTGTGACTACTAATTTAGTTTTAGGGTTCCGTACCCAAAGGTCTGTCCATCTGTCCGTCCGTCACCAGGCTGTATCTCATGAACCGTGATAGCTAGACAGTTGACATTTTCACAGATGATGTATTTCCGTTGCCGCTATAACGACAAATACTAAAAAAATAGAATAAAATAAATATTTAAGGGAGCTCCCATACAATTAACGTGATTTTTATAGATAATGGTACGGAACCCTTCGTGCGCGAGTCCGACTCGCACTTGGCTGGTTTTTCTTTCTTCTGAACCTCTAAACAATGCATTATAATATTATTCAACTAGATAAAACCACCAATCTTAAATCTGGTGTGATACGTACATACATACATACATACATAGCATCACGCCCGAAATCCCTAATGTGGTGGGCAGAGCCACAAGACTACTTGTGGCCACGTTCGATTAATTAGTCCTAAGATGGTATGATGAACCGTATGGTGACAGGTGATCAGCCCATCGCCCATACAGATAGTCCACCATGTTGGAGAGGACCCGTCCCTTAATCGACGTTTACGACATGCCAGGATGATAAGCATCTGCACGCATTCTATGCTATTTCTTTACTCCCAGTGCAGCAGAGGAGAATCTTGTGTGATCTGGTACACAAATATAACGCTGGTCTGTCGTGCGACCGCAAAAACTTTCGTTTGGTGTGTTGCACATTTTATCTACGTATTTCTATTTATAGTTTATCAAAGGGTATCAACCTTATTGCCAAGCCCGCCACCTACGATGTCCGTCCGTGCGTCCGCTATGTGCCTCCTCTGCACATCGACAGAGCTGCTGATGCAAGCAGATGGACCAGCAAACGTATCCGCGAACGAATTCGCGATGCGTCCACATATAGGCATTCGTGTGGACAGACAGACGCCTTGCGTTCACGCTGTCAACTTTGGATCCATGAGGGTCCATGTCGCAAAAACCGATAGCAAAAGGATAAACAGGTGGCATGCCTCATTGATGTAATACTGTTGATGGTTCTAATAAATAAATAAACGAGTGGCTCCCTGAGATGTAGACCTCGCGACAAACTTAACTTTGCCATTGGAAAACTGATATCCCCATACATCGAAATAGGTCGGGTCAGTTTACCAACACCGCAAATAAGTTTGTAATTGCAAAATCCCCCCTATCTCCGCCATTTTGAAAAATTTCGAAAAACCGAATCGACAAAAAAAATCTATCTTATTTCACGAGAATCGGTTGAGAACTGCGACCTGTAAACGAGAACAAATGGACAGACGCCGGACATACGAAAGCATTTTTGCTTCGCTCGCTTCCCTCGCTCGGTCGATTAACACATTTTGTTTTATGGCGCGTGTGCTTAGTGTAATTCTGTCACGCTGTATTATGAAAATAGCTTAAGTTTCAGTTATATATCTTGATTATATTTTATACTCGAAAGTTAACTTATAAAGTGAAGTACAAAAGTACGATGGTACCACTGGCGAAGCCTGCCTACAAGCTGATTCCTGACGGCTTTACCATCCTAGAAAGTTACGGCTAGTTGTCAGTGAAATCCATGTTACTCTAACTAAATGTTAGACTCGCACGTACGATTCTAATTCTTCCGGATTCCCTTAGGAAATATTTGACGCTTCGCCACTGTGGTACGGAACCCTTTGGGCGTGAGTCCGAAAGCCGGAGTGCGTTAAAACAGACTAGAATGCCCCATAGCATAGGCATTATTGGATAAGCAATAAAAAGAGAACTAAGTACTCCAACATATATCAAAGATCATGTTACCAACACAACAGTTTCAATAACCTTGTTTGATAGTCATGTCAGTAAACATTGTGTATATGTTGACACACTGACAATATTTTTCTTTGATAACCTTTGCATTTATTTAGCATCATTCAAAGGATAAATCCTGTTAGCTTGAGTTATATTTCATTCAATATTATGATATGTATGATATTAAAAAGAATGGCAGATGGGGTATGGCAGAAGAGGGAGCGTTCAAGTATTACGTGACGAATTTGGGGGGAGGGGGGTCTTGTAAAACGTTACGATGCGTTACAGGGGCGGGAGGGGGGGTTAGAACTACGCGTTACGTAACAATTTTTTTAGAGAAATTCTCTCACGCATTTTTTTAAAACGCTTTTTGCTCAAAAATTTCAAAGGGAATAACCACTTGAACATTTTTTTTTAGGTTAAAATGGTCTCTTTTTGGTTACGTAACGTTTTACTACGGGGGAGGGGGGGGGGGGGGGTAAAGAAAAACGTTACGGTACGTTACATGGGGGGGAGGGGGGGTAAAAAACCTCCAAAAATTGCGTTACGTAATACTTGAACGCTCCCAGAAACATGAAAGCAGAATAAATGCAGTTGAGATGAGAGCGTTAAGAAGTATGATAGGAGTTAAACTGAGTGACAGGATAAGAAATAGTGAGAAAGGGAAACGTTGTGGTCTGAAAGAAGATGTAGTGACAAAAATTGAGAAAGGTATGCTGAGATGGTTTGGCCATGTCGAGAGAATGAATGAAGAACGATTGACGAAAAAAGTGTATAAGGCGAGTGTGAATGAAAGGGTTGTAAGGGGTAGACCTAGGCGGACGTTTCGAGACCAAATCGCGGACGTCTTGAAAAAAGGCCAGGTCAAGAGTACCCTAAACCGAAGAGCATGTATGAAGGGAATAATGAAACTGGACGAAGCGAAACAAGTATGTAAGGATCGTAGCAAGTGGAAAGAAGTGGTCTCTGCCTACCCCTACGGGAAACAGGCGTGATTATATGTATGTATGTATGTTAAAAAGAAAAACATATCTTATTTCATAATATTCCAGGCATAATATAAATAATGTGATAAACATATGTCATACTAGCTGTGCCCGCGACTTCGTCCGCGTAGAGTTTGATTATCGTTATTCCCTAAAAAAAAATGTGCTACGCCCTTGGGCATGTGATGTCATATCAAGCAAAATAAATTTAAACCCATCCAAAAATTCCCTTTTTAAGGAATATTTATCACAGAAGAAATACAGCATCCCTAGCAAGGTTGACACGGGAATATGTCAACCCCGTCTTATCTCCCTGACGATCTCCTTCGCTGGCACTATTACAACTGTCCCGGTGTCTCTGTAATAAAATCTATCACGTAAAATTTAACACACTCAATATCCGATAGCGCTGAATTTTGGTATACCTACGTAACATCGGTATACGGTATTCGGTATATGGTACCATAGATCTTTTCTGATGATGCAGTCACGGTGGCCAGAAGAACTCCCCAACTACACAACATAACCTCATTTGCACTACAACCTTTGGACTCACTTGATAGTTTTGACAAGTACTATATCCCGATGAAAAGGGAATATTATAGTGCATAATAATAGTGTTCCTCTGCTGCACTGGGAGTGACGAAATAGCATAGAATGCGTGCTGATGCTTATCATCCTGGCATGTCGTAAAAGTCGACTAAGGGACGGGTCCTCTCCAACATGGTGGACTATCTGTATGGGCAATGGGCTGATCACCTGTCACCATACGGTTCATCATACCATCTTAGGACTAATTAATCGAACGTGGCCACAAGTAGTCTTGTGGCTCTGCCCACATCATTAGGGATTTCGGACGTGATGCTATGTATGCATGTATGTATAATATGGGAAAAAAAGCCTATTTTGTTTTGCCATAACTTATTATAGCAATAATAATTAATAATTATTAGCATGTAGTGCATTTGTATAGCGCTCCGTGAGTCACAGACGGTGCTGGCTGAACATCAGCGCTGCAGGTGTCTTACACCTCAGCATTATGCTGAGCCAGTGTCTTTTTCAATGCCGCGAGGACACACACACCACCATTTTGTTTTGTATTGTTTTTAATTTATTATATTACTCTGTGTGTCTTCTGATGTTAGTGAATAAATGTCTCTCTCTCTACATATAGCGCTTATTTTAACTACCTTTTAATGGTTTTTCCAGGGTCGTATCAGCCAAGCAATGAGCTGATGCTGCGGTTCTACAGCTACTTTAAGCAGGCAACGGAAGGCCCGTGTGACAAACCGAAACCCGGCTTCTGGGACGTCGTCAATAGGTATAATAATTTTTTTAAGGGGCTACCTGCCAAAATGCTAAGTTTCATAGATTTCAGGTTGTATCTGGTCTGTTGGTTCTTAAGATATAATATACAAAAGGAATGTCTCTGATTCTTCGATCTATCCTTTTTGTATCTACTTCTTTATTACGTTATTTATCTACATACATATAAGTACAGATGTAGTGAACAATCCTTTCCCATCGTATTTTCTCGGAAACGTTCGGATTTGTCATGCTACTTCAGGCCTCAGTACCCATCAAGACAGCGTAGGAGAAGCTCGTATCGCGACATTAATAATCGATATAGAGTGGTTAATACCTAAGTTAAGATTTTTATTATTTTAAGTTTGATTTCAGTTCTTTTTAATAGTCATGCCGAACGCATTAAGACCTGGGAAATATTTAGATTGACAAGCCTGTGAAATTCTTTTCAATATATGTATATATATATTTATTTATAAAACAGTTACTGAGTAAAATTCGTATGTTTACAGAGCAAAATGGGAGTCGTGGAACAAGCTGGGTAGCATGACGCAGGAAGACGCGATGCAGGCGTACGTCGATGAGCTACACAAGGTAAGAAAGAAACTTGCGGGGCAAAGGGGGCATAGCCATAGACTCCGCATAGCCGGGCGACTACCGCTGCCAACACTAGATAAAAAAATTATAAGCGGACAGGCTAAAACGAGGCAAGTGTAACGCATAACCTTGAACCACAGACCGAATATCTTAATAGAATAGAATAGAAAATATTAACATTTTTAAGACTTAATTCTAACAAAATCTAACAATTTATCTAATCTAGATAAAAGTTTAATATTGCTGCGAAAATGGTATTCACTCAGCTATCTGTCGTACCGCCTATTTGGGGAATACGACGCTGGTTTCCTGTGGATCAAAGAAAGACTTGCTCAGCGTAACTTTTAACACTCTCGTATATTATTTTCTTCTGCTAAAAGTTATTTGAATCGTTACATCCACCATGTTTAAATTCTTATGACGTCATATAGCCTATGACACGCGGAACACTAATACGGAGTCAACGACATCCTATTTGTCAAAATATAATGAGTATTTTAGGAGCAACGAGGGAACAGATGAGCATTATACAAACGAACATACATACATTGACTGTTAAAATCATACGCTTTTTTGCTTTGCTGTAGTCGGCTAATAAATAGAGACAGCGGTACAAGCGTCGAGGCCCAAATAAATAGATATATTGATACGTAAAGGGTCTTGTAAACGGGGTAGTTTTTTGGCTTTATTGCTGCAGTTGGTGCTGTTCCCAAACTGATAACTGGTATGTCATGGGGGGGGGGGGGGGGGGGGCACTGGCACTGGTTACTTTGTCATCCAATCACCGGCGGTGAGAGGGTTAACTTGCTGTCCTTACCGTCAGATAATTATAAACAACTAGTGGACCCGCCACAGCTTCGCCCGCGGTATGTTCCATATAAAATTTATCACCCCTATTCACTCCTTTAAAGATGGAATTTCAAAAAAATCTCTCGTTAGTGCATCTCTACGGTACTCGAGGAATATCTCCTCCAAATTTCAAACCTCTAGGACCACCCGTTTAGGCTGTGCGTTGTCTATAAGTGAGGCACGGAACTGTTTTATCTATAGATGATTATAGAATTGATTATTGTTTGCAGATAGTAGAGACAATGTCATACAGTTCGGATGTCGCGTCATTCCTCTCCGTTGACGACGACGGTGATGAATTCCCGAACCAGGACCTGGAGCTGGTTGCCGGAGATGTTCTGAAGAAGGCGCGCTCTGAAAACAGCAGCCCCATCGGTCAGTATCATAATCAAAGTCAAAGTCAAACACTATCTTTATTCAATTTAGGCTTTTACAAGCTCTTATGAAGGTCAAGGAATGAATCTACCACCGGTTCGGAAAAAAACCTCTACAGAGAAGAGCCGGCAAGAAAAACTCGGTGAGGTATAATTTTTTCAAAACAGTACACATTTATATACGTACAGTAATCGTCACCAATTTAGCCAAAAGCAGGGTTCATATTAATAAAATGTGATTATGTCAAAAATGTATATATACGAGTATATTCGATATTTTAATACATTCCATAAATTCCTATTTTAATATTAATTTCTATTAGACTTATTTGGACTACGTCTTTCTTATTGAAGTAGATGAACAATTATCATTATTGTTATGCCCAGGGTCCGAGAATATATATCATGATATGTATTTATGTCGTTGATCAATTGATATTTATCAACTTCATCCAATTAAGTATGTCAAACTGACGATAGATGGCGCTACGTGTATTATAAATCGCACTATCGTTTGGTGCACTACAAATGAATGTCGTTAGGTTAGCAAATAATTAGTTAAGGTTAGGTTCCCTCCCTAAGAACCCATGGCGATTATGAACCTACGGCTTTTCATACAAGAGGCGATAACGATTTCCACGCCTTACATGTTAACCGATGTTGACCAAGTTCTAATAGGTTGTCAGTCAGAACAAAATCTGAATTGAATATTGATTAAAGATCAGCCAAGTCAAATAATCACCAAGATAGGATATTCCTTAATAATTCTAAATGGTCCGTCATTTAACATATATATAATCACGCCTGTTTCCCGTAGGGGTAGGCAGAGACCACTTCTTTCCACTTGCTACGATCCTTACATACTTGTTTCGCTTCGTCCACTTTCATTATTCCCTTCATACATGCTCTTCGGTTTAGGGTACTCTTGACCTGGCCTTTTTTCAAGACGTCCCCGATTTGGTCTTGAAACGTCCGCCTAGGTCTACCCCTTCCAACCCTTTCATTCACACTCGCCTTATACACTTTTTTCGTCAATCGTTCTTCATTCATTCTCTCGACATGGCCAAACCATCTCAGCATACCTTTCTCAATTTTTGTCACTACATCTTCTTTCAGACCACAACGTTTCCTTATCTCACTATTTCTTATCCTGTCACTCAGTTTAACTCCTATCATACTTCTTAACGCTCTCATCTCAACTGCATTTATTCTGCTTTCATGTTTTTTCTGCCATACCCAACTTTCACTTCCGTACATGAGTGTCGGAACCAACACCCCCTCATGCACAGCCAAACGAGCCTTGTTAGACACCTTTCGACTGTTCATAAAGGAGTGCAAAGCTCCATTCACCATGTTTCCTGCATTCACTCTTCTTTCAATATCACTCTCACACTTTCCATCTCTTGTAAACTTTGAACCCAGATACACAAACTCATTCACCTGTCCAATTTGTTCATCTCCAATCACGATATTGCAGCCTGTCACTGCCTCATCTCTTTCAAACACCATCACTTTCGTCTTCTTTACATTCATCTTCATTCCCTTTCTAACAAAATCTCCACTCATAGCAGTTACCATCTCCTGCAACTCCTCGGCCGAAGACGCAAGTAATACTTGGTCATCAGCATAGAGAAAACATTTGACGAGTAACTCATTCATTCTCAACCCACTTTCATTCTTTTTTAAATCTGTCAAGCAATTGTTCATGAACAGATTAAACAGCCACGGTGACGCTACACATCCCTGTCTAACACCTTTTTCGATATTAAACCATTGAGTGTATGCCCCGTTTATCCTTACACAAGCACTAGAATCCCTATAAAGAGATTGCAATGCTCGTATGAGGATACTGCTCACACCGTTCACGGACAATGCTGACCACAATTCATTCCTCACCACTCTATCATAGGCCTTTTCTAGATCCACGAACGCGCAATAGACCTTCTTGTTTTTAGCCAAACACTTTTCGGCTATGCACCGCAAGGAAAAGACCTGATCCGTACATCCCATTCCCTTTCTAAATCCCGCTTGTGCATCCCATACTTTTTCGTCTGTTTCATTCACAACCCTTTCAATCAACACTTTCGCATACAATTTACCGACGACGCTGAGAAGGCTTATACCGCGGTAATTTATGCAGTCCTGCCGTGACCCTTTTCCTTTATACAATGGCACGATTACGGCTTTGCACCAGTCTCCCGGTACTTGCCCATTTCGCCAGCACAAATTGAAAAGGCGGTACAGCTGGCTAGCCACTATGCCCTGTCCAGCCCTCAGCATCTCGACGGTAATCCTGTCATACCCTGCAGCCTTACGTCATTTAATTATAAAAAAAATATTGAACACATATTGTTTCTTTTGTCAATCAAACAAACAATGACAAAGATATAGTGCGTTGAAGTTCCGACTTCGTACACTTTTTACCATCTTTGTAAATTTTGATTGATTTGATAAAGCAAAAATACGTGTTCAATATTTTTTTGATAATGTAACTGACGAACTAATTAGAATTACTAATTTTTTTACGCAGGAAACATCCCTATTGGTTTTGTATGAGAATACTGAAACGACATTAAAACTTAATTTATTGATTAAGTGAAAAAACCAAAACGTATGGACCTATACTTTGTTCTGACTGACGACAATCTATCAGAAATTGGTCAACATCGATTAACATACAAATTTAATGGGTGGAGATCGTTATCGCCTTTTGTATGAAAATCCGTAGGTTTACACTCCTCGTAAATAACCCTAACTTATCGTTTACTAACCTAACAACATTCAATTTTTAGTGTACCTAACGATAGCGCGATTTACAATACACGTAGTGCCATCTATCGTCACTTTGACGTACTTAATTGGATGAAGTTGATAAATATCAATTGATCAATGACATAAATAAATATCATGATTTATATCGGTTGATATACATCCGGATACTGGGCAAAAGAGGTCCACTGCTGGACATAGGTCTCAGCGGATTCTCGCAACCCCAGCCCGTCCCGGGCCACCACCTGGGTGGTCTACTCACTCACGCTCCATCGGCCATCTGTCAATGTATCGCACCAATATTTTAGTCAGTACAGTCATTACTGTCCGTTGACGACGGCGATGTTTAAAACCATAGATTAAAAATACCTAGAGTTCAAATTGCATAAGTGAATCGAAATAGTTAAGTTTAGTGACGACAGATGGCGCTAGTATACACATTAGAAGCGAAAGAAATTCTGTTTGGAAACTTTTCAGACGTTTTCATAAAACAAGACAAGCCTTCTTCACCGTCGGAAGCGTCCGAATCGGTCCACATTTTATGAATTTGTTTGGTACACTAATAGTTTTAACTAATATGTTTTACAATCCTTTCGAGACTTGCTTTATTAGTGTATTTTACTACTGTATTTTTTTTCTTTTTATTCATGAAACCCAAACCAAATTGAATCTAATAATATTAGCTAATATTTATAAGTTGGTAACTAATAACTAACATTTTATTACAGTAGCTTCGAGAAACGTACACTTGTAAACTTGTAAAAAATCTTAGTTCATGGACTAATATTATTAGTCTAAGTTTAGAGAAATAGGGCTCTGCTATCAAATCAAATCAAATCACAAATCTCTTTATTTACTCTCACAAAGGTACTTATAGCTACTACAATAATGACGAGGAAATTATGACCAGTGTGAGAGCCCGGTGTACCCGGAGTACTAGGATACCCTGTGTGACCGATCACCAGGCCCCCTCCCCGATTCAAGGACGTTGTAATGCTGGTAGCAAAAGATAATGAACTTTGTAAACAAAGGAAGATAATAAGAAAAGGAACAAGAAAGTACCATTCACAGTTTCACATCCATGTCAAGTAATATGCAATTTGGTTTATACAATTTTATGGATAGGTTAAAACCCAACATGATGGTTTGATGGTTTTGGAGTAATACAAATTACGTCATACACTGAACTAGATGTCATTATCCCAGAAAAAAATCTTATTTTATTGCTGTTATAAGATTTTCAGTTTCGTCGTCATTAAGTTTACGTAACCATGTTCTAGCTTGATTCTTACATTTGTGCCTAGGAACTGTTACGAATGTTAGTAAGGATAACATAAGAATTATAACAAATATTAAGTAAGGATTCTAGGTTGCACCTACCCAGTTTAACTCTCTACATTTCGCACCTTCGGTTGTCCCACCGATTGGCACGATTGTTGAAAAACCCAAAAATTTGTTAAGTATACAAAAAATGGGTTTCTCGACAAATGTGCCCTTGTTCCACCGAAGGTGCGATTTGTTTCCAGCTGGTAACGTAAAAAATCCCGAGGCATGCCTATGTAAGGTAAAATGATCTTAATACCCGTGTGACAGGGTCGCGCTCGGGCAGCGGCGCGTCGTCGCCCGCGCCGCCGCGCGCGCGCCACGACTCCGACGACGAGTTCATCGACACCGTCGACGTGAGTGCACACACGCACACACACACACACACAGAAATATATAGCTTTAAGGGGTTCGTAAGAGAGGTAGTTTTTAGGCAATATATTGCTGCAATAGAGATGTTGCCTGGGAAACAAAATAGTAATACTAATTAGTCCGTCAGTTAGATTATCGAAAAATATTGAAGACGTATTTTTTGCTTTATCTAATCAATTAAAATTTACAAAGATAATGCGCATCAAAGTTCGGGAGTGGGGGCTCATGACGTCACTTAATGGTGAGAAGTGTACAAAGTCGTGACGTCACGCGGAACTTCGACGCACTATATCTTCGTCATTTTTGGTTTAATTGACAAAAGAAAAAATATGTATTCAATATTTTTTTATAATGTAAATGACGGACTAATTAGTCTTTTAGGAAACTGGCATATTTGGGCTATTCCTACAAAGATTACCTGTAGTGATTTTGGAGATAGCCTGAATTGCAATAAAGTGCTCAAATCTCCTCATTTACAAGCACCGAAGTTCGGTGCTATGGTTGGTGGTAACTGGTCAGCATTTTGAACCTTATAACCAGGGCTCGGAACCGGTTTCGAAATAGCGGTTGTTACCGTTAATGAAACCGGTTCGTTCATCAATTAACCGGTTAATTATGGGAACGGATTTTAACAAAGTGAAATAAATTTGGTAACCGGTTAATAATCATATTTTCATTCAGTAATAGTTATACATTGCCAACATTATTACAGTGGATTCATCCATACTTGTCTTATTTGGTAAACAAGTTTCTAACCTCAAAATGTGCAATTATTAAGTGAAACTGCTGTGTTATCCTAAATAAAGCAAACCTAGGCTAAGAATTTGCAAAGTGACATCTAAAATATTGTCTCCGGTTCCTTTATTTGCAAGGAAACAGCTGTTTTAGCCAAAAAAGGTGCATTTTGAGGTTAGAAACTTATTTACCAAATAAGACAAGTATGGATGAATCCACTGCAAAGTTATTAAACATTATAATTAAAATTGTACATAACTTAAATCTGCAGTTTTATTACATAAAAATAATAAACAAATAATAATCAAATCATCCCATCATCTAAATATTCGTAAACAGAATTGTAAGTCGTCTAGATGATATGAGGCACTGTTTCATTCTGCGTGTGAAATAAGAGTCAGATTTACAGTTAATAATCAAGACTGGAAATTTATTGTATACATTTAATATAGAGTACAAAAAAAACTTGAGAGTTCCAAGTATTTCAAGAGATGGCTTGTAACTCGCTCTAATTTAACCGACGAAATTTAAACTAATTTGTTAATTTCACTTAACAGAATCGTTTGTAAAAACCGGTTTCTCAATTAACCGGTTCAAATAATGCTGACCATAACCGAAACCGCAGTATTTCAAAGTAAAGTGCGAAACAGATTTGAAGAATAAACCGGTTTCTGAGCCCTGCCTGAAGTGGGAATCTGGATAGGATCCTGCATTTAGAACATATATTAACAGCCATTCCCAATATTGAATCCCTTATTGATCATGCTGCCTAAAAATCAAAACGTCAACGTGAAATTTAGCCTAAAGCTTATATTGACTAAGAAGCAAAATGCCTACCAGGCAATATGACTATGCAGCACTTGAACTTCATTGTATATTGACTAAGAAGCAAAAGGCCTACCAGGCAATATGACTAGGGATAGCCTTTATCCTTATCCTTATCTTTATCTTTATCCTAAGACAATCTTTAGACAACTTGCTGCTTAGGTATTATTGCAATTTAGGCATTTTGCTTGGCAAATATTTTGATCGTTAGACGATTTACTGCTTAGGTATTTTAGCTAGGTATAGACATCATTTCAGTCGTTTTGCTTCGTAGACGAATTGCAAGTTAGACATTCTGATCAGGAAGGATTCAATCCGTGGATATTTTGTATACGGCAAATGTCGAATTTTAGCACGCTGCTATAAAATCTATCCGCGGATTGAATATTGGGTATGGCCATATGACAAGTACATGTCGGCTCCACGTAAAGTATCCTTATGGGGTCGTCTGGTCTCGCATAATGATCATTTAACTTGACAAAATCCGCTGAAGCCTTCGTTTTTCAGGATATCTGGAATATTTCTCGTTTAGATTAGGTGAGGTTTGTTTTATGATTGATCTACAAATTAATAAATAGTCGGAGTGGATCGCGTTAAGCAAAATTATCATTAGGCGTCATTATATATTTTTCTGTGAGTCAGCCTGTATTGTCATTGCCTATAGCTTAATCATCTAGAGATAGTACTTTCTTTCTGTACTTACAAAACGTAGATTTCTCCTTTTAATATTCTTCTCTGTTCTAACATTTAATTAACATAACTTTTATATTTTTCTGTTTTATGCATTGATTTGATATGCGTTACTAAAACTGTTTCTAATCGTTTTTAGGTTTCTAAGGTGATGGCATTTAACCTTTTAAACGCAATGCCAATAAGTAACGCAATTTAAGACTTATTGTAAAAGTACTTGGGTTACTTCTACTTTGTTTATGAAATCGGCGACAGTGGCGTTAAAAAGGTTTAATTTGTTTTCTTTTCCTGTTTCTTTTTCTTTCCGGCTACGTGACTAATGTAGTGGAGTCAGGACACGGGGCAGGGTGGCAGGGCCACTGTCGACACGGTAAGTAGGCACTTGGGGTGTTGGGAGAAGCGATAACAAAACATATATTGTTGCTTCAATCATGTTACTTTTACGCGATTACACATTCGCGTTAGCACTTTTTTATCTTTAATAATATGACCGCGTTTACACATTCGCGGCTGCGATTCGTGTTAGCACTCTTTGACACTTTTATGACATGACCGCGTTTGAACATTCGCGTTTGAGGCACGCGTTAGCATTTTTTAGGGTACCGTAGCTCAAAAGGAAAAACAGAACCCTTATAACGTAAATAAATGAATTTTAAACATGGGGGCCACTTTTGTGGTATAAGTTAGACAAAAAAAAGGTTTGCAAACTATATCGTGTGACATATGAAATGAAAGGGCTCTTTGTGAGAATCTTAATCTTTTTATAGAATTATAAGATAAATAGTTAGGGAAAAAAGGCGAAAGTGTACCATCCCCCCTTATCTCCGAAACTACTGGGCCTAAAATTCTGAAAAAATATAGAACGTAGATAGCTCTTTACCTATAGATTTCAGGAAAACCTATAAGAAGTCCATGGTGTTTAAGTCACTTAGGAAATTTGAGATAATCAGGTATGTTACGGAACCCTCTCCACGCGAGTTTAGCTCGCACTTGTCCGGTTTTTTAAACACAACATCGCGTCCACGACTTGCATTAGAACTTTGACACTTTCGCAACATAACCGCATTGACATATTTGCGTTGGACGATTGTGCCGGCATCCGCTTTTTCTTTGCTATTTACTAAATATTTAATTGGGTAACGAAATAATGTTTATTTGAGTAACATTAGTAATAACTAATAAGACTAAATAACAGTGGTTGGACATTCTTTTTAAGTGTGCAATGACAGCTGTTTTTAAGGTTATATTCTACGTTAAAAGGTTCAAAATCTTCGTGGCTTCATCTTAGAGTGGATGAAAGCGCTTCATCGCCATAGAAAGTTGATATATAGGGTCTGTTCCCACTAGTTATTTTGTGAATTCTATTCTGCATACAAATAATGTTCAATTAGTTCTAATGGGAACAAACCGATAACTGACAAGTGCGCGAAGGTATAGACCAGGGGTCACCAAATGGCGGACCGCCGACCCATTTTGTGCGGACCGCGAGAACACAGCAACTTGCACTACAGAGTGCAAGGATTTAATGTCAATAGCTTGCACTAATTTCACTTGAAACTTCAGACAGATAGTCCGCAACACAAAATGTCATTTTGTCATTGATATGTAAAAAAATACTTTTGTTATTTCCGTAATTACATTTGTTTAATAAATATTTTTTTCTATAAAATGTTGTGCGGACCGCGATGGTCATTTCATTTCTTAAAACGGAC
>OX401968.1:17500-25000 GCA_947859335.1 Tortricodes alternella | reverse complement strand
TGGGGGTATGAGTGAGTGGATAAAGGGAATGGATGAGTGTTTGGTGTGTGGATTGAAACGTGTTTGGTGTTGTAATTGAGTAGTTTGGGATATGAGTGAGTGAGTGGATGGAGTGAGTAAATGGAGTGACTGGACGAGTGTTCGGTATAAGTGAATGGGGGAGTGGGTGGGGGACCTCCAAGGAGGACGCACTTTTGGGGGAGTATTTGGCTCCCCCAGGCCCGCGCTAGACCTGAGTACATGTGGTTATACCGCCACAGGTTCGGTAGTAAGTGGGGGGGTACCTCCGAGGAGGACGCACTTTTGGGGGAGTATTTGGCTCCCCCAGGCCCGCGCTAGACCCGATTAGGTGTGGTTATACCGCCACAGGTTCGGTAGTAAGTGGGGGGTACCTCCAAGTAGGAGGACGCACTTTTGGGGGAGTATTTGGCTCCCTCAGGCCCGCGCTAGACCCGAGTACATGTGGTTATACCGCCACAAGTTCGGTAGTAAGTGGGGGGTACCTCCGAGGAGGACGCACTTTTGAGGGAGTATTTGGCTCCCTCAGGGTCGCGCTAGCCCTAGTAAAAGTGGTTATACCGCCACATGTTCGGTATAGGGTTTGGGGGTGAGTGAATGGAATGATGATGGTGGATAGTGATTGGTGATAAAAGTGATTGGGAATAATGAGTGAGTGTGTGGAGTGTTTGGCCTCCAAGGAGGAGTGGATGGGTGTGTGTGATGGTGGATAGAAGTGATTGGGAAAAAATGGGTGAGTGTGTGGAAGGTGTGAGGAGTGGATGGGTGTGTGTGCCGCTCTTGGTCTGGCCCCTCACCCCAAGCCTGTCCGGTATGGGAAACCCTATCCGGCATGGCCTCGGGGATCACTGAGGCACACAAGCCCCCCCACCACGACAAGGTGGCGGCACCCAGGGGGGGGTTAGGTTAGGTTAGGTTAGGTTAGGTTAGGTTAGGTTAGGTTAGGTTAGGTTAGGTTAGGTTAGGTTAGGTTAGGTTAGGTTAGGTTAGGTTAGGTTAGGTTAGGTTAGGTTAGGTTAGGTTAGGTTAGGTTAGGTTAGGTTAGGTTAGGTTAGGTTAGGTTAGGTTAGGTTAGGTTAGGTTAGGTTAGGTTAGGTTAGGTTAGGTTAGGTTAGGTTAGGTTAGGTTAGGTTAGGTTAGGTTAGGTTAGGTTAGGTTAGGTTAGGTTAGGTTAGGTTAGGTTAGGTTAGGTTAGGTTAGGTTAGGTTAGGTTAGGTTAGGTTAGGTTAGGTTAGGTTAGGTTAGGTTAGGTTAGGTTAGGTTAGGTTAGGTTAGGTTAGGTTAGGTTAGGTTAGGTTAGGTTAGGTTAGGTTAGGTTAGGTTAGGTTAGGTTAGGTTAGGTTAGGTTAGGTTAGGTTAGGTTAGGTTAGGTTAGGTTAGGTTAGGTTAGGTTAGGTTAGGTTAGGTTAGGTTAGGTTAGGTTAGGTTAGGTTAGGTTAGGTTAGGTTAGGTTAGGTTAGGTTAGGTTAGGTTAGGTTAGGTTAGGTTAGGTTAGGTTAGGTTAGGTTAGGTTAGGTTAGGTTAGGTTAGGTTAGGTTAGGTTAGGTTAGGTTAGGTTAGGTTAGGTTAGGTTAGGTTAGGTTAGGTTAGGTTAGGTTAGGTTAGGTTAGGTTAGGTTAGGTTAGGTTAGGTTAGGTTAGGTTAGGTTAGGTTAGGTTAGGTTAGGTTAGGTTAGGTTAGGTTAGGTTAGGTTAGGTTAGGTTAGGTTAGGTTAGGTTAGGTTAGGTTAGGTTAGGTTAGGTTAGGTTAGGTTAGGTTAGGTTAGGTTAGGTTAGGTTAGGTTAGGTTAGGTTAGGTTAGGTTAGGTTAGGTTAGGTTAGGTTAGGTTAGGTTAGGTTAGGTTAGGTTAGGTTAGGTTAGGTTAGGTTAGGTTAGGTTAGGTTAGGTTAGGTTAGGTTAGGTTAGGTTAGGTTAGGTTAGGTTAGGTTAGGTTAGGTTAGGTTAGGTTAGGTTAGGTTAGGTTAGGTTAGGTTAGGTTAGGTTAGGTTAGGTTAGGTTAGGTTAGGTTAGGTTAGGTTAGGTTAGGTTAGGTTAGGTTAGGTTAGGTTAGGTTAGGTTAGGTTAGGTTAGGTTAGGTTAGGTTAGGTTAGGTTAGGTTAGGTTAGGTTAGGTTAGGTTAGGTTAGGTTAGGTTAGGTTAGGTTAGGTTAGGTTAGGTTAGGTTAGGTTAGGTTAGGTTAGGTTAGGTTAGGTTAGGTTAGGTTAGGTTAGGTTAGGTTAGGTTAGGTTAGGTTAGGTTAGGTTAGGTTAGGTTAGGTTAGGTTAGGTTAGGTTAGGTTAGGTTAGGTTAGGTTAGGTTAGGTTAGGTTAGGTTAGGTTAGGTTAGGTTAGGTTAGGTTAGGTTAGGTTAGGTTAGGTTAGGTTAGGTTAGGTTAGGTTAGGTTAGGTTAGGTTAGGTTAGGTTAGGTTAGGTTAGGTTAGGTTAGGTTAGGTTAGGTTAGGTTAGGTTAGGTTAGGTTAGGTTAGGTTAGGTTAGGTTAGGTTAGGTTAGGTTAGGTTAGGTTAGGTTAGGTTAGGTTAGGTTAGGTTAGGTTAGGTTAGGTTAGGTTAGGTTAGGTTAGGTTAGGTTAGGTTAGGTTAGGTTAGGTTAGGTTAGGTTAGGTTAGGTTAGGTTAGGTTAGGTTAGGTTAGGTTAGGTTAGGTTAGGTTAGGTTAGGTTAGGTTAGGTTAGGTTAGGTTAGGTTAGGTTAGGTTAGGTTAGGTTAGGTTAGGTTAGGTTAGGTTAGGTTAGGTTAGGTTAGGTTAGGTTAGGTTAGGTTAGGTTAGGTTAGGTTAGGTTAGGTTAGGTTAGGTTAGGTTAGGTTAGGTTAGGTTAGGTTAGGTTAGGTTAGGTTAGGTTAGGTTAGGTTAGGTTAGGTTAGGTTAGGTTAGGTTAGGTTAGGTTAGGTTAGGTTAGGTTAGGTTAGGTTAGGTTAGGTTAGGTTAGGTTAGGTTAGGTTAGGTTAGGTTAGGTTAGGTTAGGTTAGGTTAGGTTAGGTTAGGTTAGGTTAGGTTAGGTTAGGTTAGGTTAGGTTAGGTTAGGTTAGGTTAGGTTAGGTTAGGTTAGGTTAGGTTAGGTTAGGTTAGGTTAGGTTAGGTTAGGTTAGGTTAGGTTAGGTTAGGTTAGGTTAGGTTAGGTTAGGTTAGGTTAGGTTAGGTTAGGTTAGGTTAGGTTAGGTTAGGTTAGGTTAGGTTAGGTTAGGTTAGGTTAGGTTAGGTTAGGTTAGGTTAGGTTAGGTTAGGTTAGGTTAGGTTAGGTTAGGTTAGGTTAGGTTAGGTTAGGTTAGGTTAGGTTAGGTTAGGTTAGGTTAGGTTAGGTTAGGTTAGGTTAGGTTAGGTTAGGTTAGGTTAGGTTAGGTTAGGTTAGGTTAGGTTAGGTTAGGTTAGGTTAGGTTAGGTTAGGTTAGGTTAGGTTAGGTTAGGTTAGGTTAGGTTAGGTTAGGTTAGGTTAGGTTAGGTTAGGTTAGGTTAGGTTAGGTTAGGTTAGGTTAGGTTAGGTTAGGTTAGGTTAGGTTAGGTTAGGTTAGGTTAGGTTAGGTTAGGTTAGGTTAGGTTAGGTTAGGTTAGGTTAGGTTAGGTTAGGTTAGGTTAGGTTAGGTTAGGTTAGGTTAGGTTAGGTTAGGTTAGGTTAGGTTAGGTTAGGTTAGGTTAGGTTAGGTTAGGTTAGGTTAGGTTAGGTTAGGTTAGGTTAGGTTAGGTTAGGTTAGGTTAGGTTAGGTTAGGTTAGGTTAGGTTAGGTTAGGTTAGGTTAGGTTAGGTTAGGTTAGGTTAGGTTAGGTTAGGTTAGGTTAGGTTAGGTTAGGTTAGGTTAGGTTAGGTTAGGTTAGGTTAGGTTAGGTTAGGTTAGGTTAGGTTAGGTTAGGTTAGGTTAGGTTAGGTTAGGTTAGGTTAGGTTAGGTTAGGTTAGGTTAGGTTAGGTTAGGTTAGGTTAGGTTAGGTTAGGTTAGGTTAGGTTAGGTTAGGTTAGGTTAGGTTAGGTTAGGTTAGGTTAGGTTAGGTTAGGTTAGGTTAGGTTAGGTTAGGTTAGGTTAGGTTAGGTTAGGTTAGGTTAGGTTAGGTTAGGTTAGGTTAGGTTAGGTTAGGTTAGGTTAGGTTAGGTTAGGTTAGGTTAGGTTAGGTTAGGTTAGGTTAGGTTAGGTTAGGTTAGGTTAGGTTAGGTTAGGTTAGGTTAGGTTAGGTTAGGTTAGGTTAGGTTAGGTTAGGTTAGGTTAGGTTAGGTTAGGTTAGGTTAGGTTAGGTTAGGTTAGGTTAGGTTAGGTTAGGTTAGGTTAGGTTAGGTTAGGTTAGGTTAGGTTAGGTTAGGTTAGGTTAGGTTAGGTTAGGTTAGGTTAGGTTAGGTTAGGTTAGGTTAGGTTAGGTTAGGTTAGGTTAGGTTAGGTTAGGTTAGGTTAGGTTAGGTTAGGTTAGGTTAGGTTAGGTTAGGTTAGGTTAGGTTAGGTTAGGTTAGGTTAGGTTAGGTTAGGTTAGGTTAGGTTAGGTTAGGTTAGGTTAGGTTAGGTTAGGTTAGGTTAGGTTAGGTTAGGTTAGGTTAGGTTAGGTTAGGTTAGGTTAGGTTAGGTTAGGTTAGGTTAGGTTAGGTTAGGTTAGGTTAGGTTAGGTTAGGTTAGGTTAGGTTAGGTTAGGTTAGGTTAGGTTAGGTTAGGTTAGGTTAGGTTAGGTTAGGTTAGGTTAGGTTAGGTTAGGTTAGGTTAGGTTAGGTTAGGTTAGGTTAGGTTAGGTTAGGTTAGGTTAGGTTAGGTTAGGTTAGGTTAGGTTAGGTTAGGTTAGGTTAGGTTAGGTTAGGTTAGGTTAGGTTAGGTTAGGTTAGGTTAGGTTAGGTTAGGTTAGGTTAGGTTAGGTTAGGTTAGGTTAGGTTAGGTTAGGTTAGGTTAGGTTAGGTTAGGTTAGGTTAGGTTAGGTTAGGTTAGGTTAGGTTAGGTTAGGTTAGGTTAGGTTAGGTTAGGTTAGGTTAGGTTAGGTTAGGTTAGGTTAGGTTAGGTTAGGTTAGGTTAGGTTAGGTTAGGTTAGGTTAGGTTAGGTTAGGTTAGGTTAGGTTAGGTTAGGTTAGGTTAGGTTAGGTTAGGTTAGGTTAGGTTAGGTTAGGTTAGGTTAGGTTAGGTTAGGTTAGGTTAGGTTAGGTTAGGTTAGGTTAGGTTAGGTTAGGTTAGGTTAGGTTAGGTTAGGTTAGGTTAGGTTAGGTTAGGTTAGGTTAGGTTAGGTTAGGTTAGGTTAGGTTAGGTTAGGTTAGGTTAGGTTAGGTTAGGTTAGGTTAGGTTAGGTTAGGTTAGGTTAGGTTAGGTTAGGTTAGGTTAGGTTAGGTTAGGTTAGGTTAGGTTAGGTTAGGTTAGGTTAGGTTAGGTTAGGTTAGGTTAGGTTAGGTTAGGTTAGGTTAGGTTAGGTTAGGTTAGGTTAGGTTAGGTTAGGTTAGGTTAGGTTAGGTTAGGTTAGGTTAGGTTAGGTTAGGTTAGGTTAGGTTAGGTTAGGTTAGGTTAGGTTAGGTTAGGTTAGGTTAGGTTAGGTTAGGTTAGGTTAGGTTAGGTTAGGTTAGGTTAGGTTAGGTTAGGTTAGGTTAGGTTAGGTTAGGTTAGGTTAGGTTAGGTTAGGTTAGGTTAGGTTAGGTTAGGTTAGGTTAGGTTAGGTTAGGTTAGGTTAGGTTAGGTTAGGTTAGGTTAGGTTAGGTTAGGTTAGGTTAGGTTAGGTTAGGTTAGGTTAGGTTAGGTTAGGTTAGGTTAGGTTAGGTTAGGTTAGGTTAGGTTAGGTTAGGTTAGGTTAGGTTAGGTTAGGTTAGGTTAGGTTAGGTTAGGTTAGGTTAGGTTAGGTTAGGTTAGGTTAGGTTAGGTTAGGTTAGGTTAGGTTAGGTTAGGTTAGGTTAGGTTAGGTTAGGTTAGGTTAGGTTAGGTTAGGTTAGGTTAGGTTAGGTTAGGTTAGGTTAGGTTAGGTTAGGTTAGGTTAGGTTAGGTTAGGTTAGGTTAGGTTAGGTTAGGTTAGGTTAGGTTAGGTTAGGTTAGGTTAGGTTAGGTTAGGTTAGGTTAGGTTAGGTTAGGTTAGGTTAGGTTAGGTTAGGTTAGGTTAGGTTAGGTTAGGTTAGGTTAGGTTAGGTTAGGTTAGGTTAGGTTAGGTTAGGTTAGGTTAGGTTAGGTTAGGTTAGGTTAGGTTAGGTTAGGTTAGGTTAGGTTAGGTTAGGTTAGGTTAGGTTAGGTTAGGTTAGGTTAGGTTAGGTTAGGTTAGGTTAGGTTAGGTTAGGTTAGGTTAGGTTAGGTTAGGTTAGGTTAGGTTAGGTTAGGTTAGGTTAGGTTAGGTTAGGTTAGGTTAGGTTAGGTTAGGTTAGGTTAGGTTAGGTTAGGTTAGGTTAGGTTAGGTTAGGTTAGGTTAGGTTAGGTTAGGTTAGGTTAGGTTAGGTTAGGTTAGGTTAGGTTAGGTTAGGTTAGGTTAGGTTAGGTTAGGTTAGGTTAGGTTAGGTTAGGTTAGGTTAGGTTAGGTTAGGTTAGGTTAGGTTAGGTTAGGTTAGGTTAGGTTAGGTTAGGTTAGGTTAGGTTAGGTTAGGTTAGGTTAGGTTAGGTTAGGTTAGGTTAGGTTAGGTTAGGTTAGGTTAGGTTAGGTTAGGTTAGGTTAGGTTAGGTTAGGTTAGGTTAGGTTAGGTTAGGTTAGGTTAGGTTAGGTTAGGTTAGGTTAGGTTAGGTTAGGTTAGGTTAGGTTAGGTTAGGTTAGGTTAGGTTAGGTTAGGTTAGGTTAGGTTAGGTTAGGTTAGGTTAGGTTAGGTTAGGTTAGGTTAGGTTAGGTTAGGTTAGGTTAGGTTAGGTTAGGTTAGGTTAGGTTAGGTTAGGTTAGGTTAGGTTAGGTTAGGTTAGGTTAGGTTAGGTTAGGTTAGGTTAGGTTAGGTTAGGTTAGGTTAGGTTAGGTTAGGTTAGGTTAGGTTAGGTTAGGTTAGGTTAGGTTAGGTTAGGTTAGGTTAGGTTAGGTTAGGTTAGGTTAGGTTAGGTTAGGTTAGGTTAGGTTAGGTTAGGTTAGGTTAGGTTAGGTTAGGTTAGGTTAGGTTAGGTTAGGTTAGGTTAGGTTAGGTTAGGTTAGGTTAGGTTAGGTTAGGTTAGGTTAGGTTAGGTTAGGTTAGGTTAGGTTAGGTTAGGTTAGGTTAGGTTAGGTTAGGTTAGGTTAGGTTAGGTTAGGTTAGGTTAGGTTAGGTTAGGTTAGGTTAGGTTAGGTTAGGTTAGGTTAGGTTAGGTTAGGTTAGGTTAGGTTAGGTTAGGTTAGGTTAGGTTAGGTTAGGTTAGGTTAGGTTAGGTTAGGTTAGGTTAGGTTAGGTTAGGTTAGGTTAGGTTAGGTTAGGTTAGGTTAGGTTAGGTTAGGTTAGGTTAGGTTAGGTTAGGTTAGGTTAGGTTAGGTTAGGTTAGGTTAGGTTAGGTTAGGTTAGGTTAGGTTAGGTTAGGTTAGGTTAGGTTAGGTTAGGTTAGGTTAGGTTAGGTTAGGTTAGGTTAGGTTAGGTTAGGTTAGGTTAGGTTAGGTTAGGTTAGGTTAGGTTAGGTTAGGT